>BEDY01000012.1:252152-443408 GCA_002335605.1 Prillingera fragicola | reverse complement strand
TCCTCGGATGCCTTGCTCTCATTTGGCGACTATCAGCTGAAGCCAGTGACTGGGCTCTGCTCCGTGTCATCCCGTACTGCGAATGTTGCCGAAGCGGCCGCCATTCGTCAGGACAACGGCTAAGGCGGGCCGTACTGTATTCAGCCCTAACAGAATTCAGGTTCACCAGCCCTTATGCTCCTCGGTTCAGCATCCCAACACCTGCCATAGCGAACTGCCCACGCATCCATACCCACACACTCTTCTCTTGCAACCCTGTCGTAACCGACCACAAGTCTGCGTGGTTGCCTACCTCTGATGGTGGAGACTGGATGAGCAGTGCCTTGGTTTAGCGAGGGAGAGGTAAGCGGGGTACTGGCAGTGATAGGGATAAGCGTGGAGCTCAGGGGTCAGGTGTCGAGTGTTGCCATAAACGAGTGCGAGAGTAGTATGGCACTTGCAATGCGATTATTCTCTTCAACTTCCGGCGACACCCACCGCTATTCCCAATGCTATATTAGTGTTCCAAGGATTCCCAGTCATGGACATACCGGCCAGAGCGCAAACATCGCATCGCCCGGTTATATCAGTCGGTAGATAGTTTGACTCTTACTTTGTCATAAGATATCAAAATGTCATGGGTTCGAGCCCCATACTGGGCTTATCCTTTTTGCCTAGCCGCCTTTCGAAACGTTGCTAAAGATATCGAAGATGTGGTTCAAGAAGTGGCAAGTTGTGGATGTGGTGTGTCGGCTGTTTTGGGAGGGTGGACGGATGTTTCAGGGCGCCGACACCTGTGCCTCCTGCTACCACAGGGCGCCGACACCTGTGCCTCCTGCTACCACGACCGTCCCCGCGAGTGCATGCATGCTGCGTTGCTATCTGTGAAAGATCACAATGAAATATGAATCGTGATCTTATAAAAAACCGGAAATGAATCTGCAACAAGGGATGACAGCCGCGCACCACCGAGCGAGAACCTGTGGCGTTCCCTGTGCACCCATATTTAGTACGCGACTAGCCCTGGTGGGCACACTCTGTCTACTCCCATTCGCGTCACAGCTAGACTTGCCTGGTGTATACGTACCCATTGTGAACTAGATTTAAACACAGCAGTCTCACTGCCATTGACACGGTCTCAGTTGCTCTGAACTCGAATGCTCACGCGTCTTGTGCTGTTCACGTTCGCCACATTGGCCAATGGACCCTCCGTGTCTCGCACCCGCCGTCCCAGGGCCCTCCCATCACCGCCAAATACAAGTGAAACCCCGTAAAAAGCTGAAAGGGACTTTGAAACCCCCCCCCCCTGCATATCGCCTACTACCCCACACTGCTTTTCATGCACCCGAACGACGACAAACATCAAACTACCCTATGGCTCAGTTGGCTAGCGCGTGGAGCTGTTACTAAACATGCAACAACTCCGAGGTCCACGGTTCGAGCCCGTGTGGGGTAGCTTGTCTTTCCTTTTTCTTTCTCAGTGCAAGCTATGCTTGTCAGAAGAGGTTGAGAGAGCCTGGAAGTGATGTTGACGAGGACGGGGGAAGGTGGAGCTGGTGAGGTGGAGGTTGTTTGATTCCGTGCTTTCATGTGGCATGTGGCATGACAGCCGCTTGTCTCTTGTGGATCCTTGGCAAGTCCTCGCCGTCGACGGGTTGTCAGGCAACGCCTCGTCTATCTCAGACTCTGGCTCAAAGAAAAAGGCGACCAATGAGCCAGCAAGATGTGACAATCATTATAAACATAATCGGATCACCAGCGTCGACCCATTCCTCACCCGAACCCTCCCCCCTCGCACCTCCTCTCGCACCCACACCGCTCCGACCCAAAAATGAATCTTGGGGAGGAAGTGAATCCTCGTCTGACGAGAGTGGGATTCGAACCCACGTCCGAAGACTGCGGATATGCAATGCACACCTTAACACAGCGCCTTAGACCGCTCGGCCATCTCGCCGAGTCATGTCATGGGTCGCAGAGTGTGTGTGCGGCTCGGCTCGCGGTCTTCCTTGACATTGAATGAACTCTTGATACAATGTCGTAACTAAGATTGATATGATAGCTCTGGCTCATGGCTTTGTGCTCCCCTTGGCGGCAGGAATTGGCCTGGGTTGACTCGTCCTCGTAACAACCGAGCTCTGTCCTGAGATGGGGGGGACCGGCGAGCTGGGGGACACTGGTGGGCCACAATGGGTTACCCCATGGTTTGGAGATGCGATGTGACTGTGTCCACTGCCACGGAAGAACCGTGGTCATGCCCTCGAGCCTCTCCACGGCTCCGCCATTCAAGTGAGGTCCGAACCTACTGACGCCATGCGCTTCAGTTCATTCGCTCTCCGTACACTCCATTCAACGGAGCTGCATTGAACGCATGTTCAATAACTTTCATTGCATTTGCAACTGTTGATCGCTAGGTCATTTCCGACCTCGAACCAAACAGCCCCGGTGGCCACTCTCCACTGGCCATCCCTGGTGCGAACGGCCCGCCCCTGCCCTCTCGCACCACTCTTCCTCGACGGTCCCCAGGTTGCAGCAACAAGTAAAAAGGAAGGGATGTGGACGAGTTAGGAATCGAACCAAAGACCTTGTCAAGTAGTCTTATGAAGTGCTAATGACACGCTCTACCAACTGAGCTACACGCCCGACGATGTTTGTGTAGAAAGTGACAAGATGAGGTGCCACACAAATTTTGATTCCGTAGGCAGCACCGGGAGGCTGAACGGCTTAGTGGCCCAGATAAGACGGCTTTCAAAGTACTGAGTTATTCAGTGACATTTACATATGTAAACTACCTCAACTTTGTCCTGTACTGTGAAGACCGCAGGAGGTGGATGAGGCTGATGACCAGCAAAAGCCCAAAGTTCATCAACACCCCGCTCTACAGACGTTCCCTCCAGGCGGCACCTATATATGACCGCCCAGCCTGGCCCGCCCACCCTCGCCCTCAGTATCACTCCCAAACCCTTCCTGCATATAAGCCCACAACGAGCTGTAATTCGGCATATCCGGCAAGCCCGTCTTGAACTCTGAAGGCTCCGATAGAGTCTGCGTAGAGTATACACTTGACGTGCTGGATTGATACTCTGTTATACTTGAGAGCGGCTCCCTGGCGCGGCCGTTAACTGCAAAGGGTGCTACAGGGGGTATCCACGCAATATCAATGTCGTCGTCTTCCGGGAAGGGATCCAGGATGGAGTTATGGACCCGCGCCTGTGGATGTTGAGGGCAGCGGTGGTGATCGAGCATGGATCCGACGGCGTCAGAGAGACTCGTCGAGTTGGCATCGTTCATGTCCGAGGCCGTGTGGGCCGTGTGGGTCGAGTAGATGCTCGAGTTGCTAGAGTTGCACTCTGCTATGCTTGCTAGTGGGGCCCGCGGTGAGGGCTGGAATGTGGCCATCGATAACGTGTTGCTGGCAGCTGCTTCAACAGCCACGGAGGGCGAGGTGGGGACGGGTAGACTGGGAATAGGCTCGGTGGAAGGTACAGTATATGCTGTTCGTGAAGACACCTTGATGCTTGGCCTCCTCGGGATCCAGGTAATATCGAGAGCCTCAATCGGCGGAAGAGGATCGAGGAGGTGGTGAATGGCTTCAGAGGTTTCCTGTGGTTTGTGCGTACTTTGCCGAGACTTGGGCCGGGAAGCCATCGGAATGGGCGGTGGACAACAGCTGCAGTCGTAATCATGGGTGTCGCATTGAGTAGGTGTTCGAGCTCGCCTGGGTGGACGCGGTGGGGGCGCCAGCACAACTGGGGGCCGCGGCGGCTCTGCCCACTGGCTTTGCGGCTGGGGTGGAGGTGTCGGCTGGGTTGTCTGGCGCAGACTCGGAAGAGGGGCTGGCAGTAGAGATGGCTCGAGCTGCCGCGCACGCTGATATCCGGGCGAAGGCACAGGATCCGGCAGCTGCCGCAACCGCTGCAGCACTGGCGAGTCACGTCCAATGCCGCTATTCCAGCTAAGCCGCTTGCTCCTATCACGAGTGGGTCGCTCATGCATGATCTGCAGCGGGCTGGGAATGTCCCTCTCGTGCAGGCTGTTGCGCTTTTGTTGCAAACTCTTGCGCTTCTCTTCCTGCTTTCTCTGTTTCTTGAGACGCTGTCGCTCCTTACGACTTGGCTTGACTTGGGCAATGTGCTCGTCGAGAAGGGACATTTGGCCGAAGAATGTGTCCTCTTCGTCGCTCTCGTCATCGCTGGGCGGGGTGATGCTGTGGGTCGGCCACCCATTCTGGCTCCCTGTCCCGCTTCCATTCCTGCTGGCATCGGGATAACTCGACTTTTCGCTGCTGGATGGCTGCTGGTCATGACCACGTGAGTCGAGAGGCTGGGAGTACACCTCTTGCCTCCGCATCTCCTGCTCGTGTTTGAGCTTGTCTTGAAACAACCTCATATCCTGCACTCGCTTTTCGTGTTGCTTCTGCCGCTCATACAGCGCTTGCAAGGCATACGCCTCCTGCCTCTCGTGCCAGTTGCGTGGCAGCGGCTCGTCGATCAATGGTCCGTCTGCCGTCAGCCCCTGCCTGGTAACAACACTAACCCTTCATTTGACCAAACCTCACACTGTCCCTTGAACCCTGCTCTGTAGCAGCAGCACTCTTCACCAGCTGGGCGATATCAACCCCTCGCCAGTCAAACACCTCTTCTTCAAACCACAACCGAGGACAAAACCGGGTATCGAAGCAGCAACCGGGCCGGCCGTGCGCAATATGTCCGAAGGAGGATTCTGAACTCTCGCTTCGCGCTGGTGACGCCGCGCGGGTGTATGGATAAGGGGGACGCTGGCGTGGAGAGGGGGGAAGGCGAGGATGGGGTGTGGGGGAGCGCGAGTGGTGTGTATTTGCTGACGGCGCGCGGCGACTGCGAGTAGAAGTTGAGCGGGTGGAACGGGGGGAGGGAGGAGGGGCGCCAAATGTGTAGCGTTGTGAGGTGGGTGAGGTGCGGGACATGTGGCTCAAGGAGCTGGAAGGGGGTAGCGAGCGTGTGATTTATGATGTATCATGGGAGCGCGTTGGCTGTAGCGATAGTGAGAAGAGCTGGAGATGAAGTGACTGAAAAAGTGGGTAAGAGCATCAAGAGCCGTGTTAGAGTGCGCTGCGCAGACGAGGAGGACTGCGGCTGAGGGAGCCTGGCCATACCATCTTCTCAGCCACCGCTCGGACCCAGTGTGAAAGCGAGGTCAGGTGGTCTGCTCGAGGAATGGCGTCGTGGAAGAACGCTTGAGGGTCAGTGAACGCCCGTGCCACCGTTTTCGACCTCTTGCGATATGTGGAAGAGGTGAGAGATCGGTTCGCTGGTCAGTGCTGATCATGGCCCGCGAGGACTTGGGCCGCCGGCGAGACTGGTGCCGGTGGGGAAGGAGCGTGCCACCAGGCGGTGGGTGGGTGCGGAGGGTGAGGCAGGTATTTAGTCACCTTGGGTAAAATGCTCATAGACATGGTCAATGAGGTGAACGATGGGCAAGTGACAGAATGAGTTGAGTGATGTGTTGAACCCAAGATGACGCACGGGCGGATGGATCATGGACGCGCGGTGGAGGTCGTACTGCCCTGAGAAGTGCAGGACGATGGATGGCTTCTGCCGGGAATCTCGCTCTTGATACACCAAATGTGCTTTGGCCAACGCCGCAAAGTCACCGAATGAGCATCAGGTGACTCGCAAATGTAGCCGGTACTGCATGCTTGAGGCGTGAGCAGAGTACAGAACCATGTTGATAGGGCCATCGGACCAAACAACCCCCATGCCGGTCACCCTGACTGATCTCCAGGCACTCATGTCCATGCCAACGACTGTCAGGCTCCCTTGAAGTCCTCACAACTCAGCACAGTAGGCACAGCCAATACTAAGGGTACAACGGGCAACTCCCCCAGTAGACCGGCATCCACTCCCACCCAGCTTGGACAGGTGGAATCAAAGCTAGACTCCGGGAAGGGCCCATACTCTTTTCAACCTCCCAAATGTTCGCCACCTGTGAAAACTTTCCTTCTGAAGCCTCGGGAAGCCTCGGTCAGATCACTCTACATACTACACCAGAGAATATATCAGGCAGCAGATACGTAGCATATCGTGGGCAACGGGTGTGGAGGTTGTGGATGGTTAAATTAATTTGTCGAATTAATTCTGGTGGATACAGTATCTTGGCATTCTGGTGGATATCTTGGCACGATAGTCACCTCAGATTGGCTTGAGCGTGCAGACGGTACTGGCTGGTAGCTCCATACGAAGCATTGAAGACTGTTGCTCCTCCCAACAGATTTCGTTACTCTGGTGGACACCGAGTGGTGACGGGCATGGCAACTGGGCATCTGTTTGGGTGGCTGCGTGCTGTCTCCAGTGCCACTCTGAGCACGAGCGCAGCTTTCCACTGACCTTCTCACCGATAACACTCCCAATCGCGTCTCAAGAGCTACTCAAGCTTCAGATGCCTTGCTTTCCTTCGCCGGTTACCCTGCATAGTTCTGAATGCCAGAACAGACCCAAGGTCATGAGCCCCGGAGAAACGCCCACAAACATGAAAAACACACACCGTTGGTGAAACGGTATCATGCGTCGTTGCCATCCTACACTTGTTCATCCAAGACGATCGTCGACGCGGCAAGGGTTCGACTCCCTTACGGTGTATCTCTTTTACTCCTTGAACATCTGGAGACCCTCCGATGCATGGGGGTGTTTTTTTGCATCAGCGACGAGCACGGCGCCATTGACTGCCACTGCGGTGGACGCAGGGGACTATCAAACTTGACCACGGCCCCATACCTACATAATATCACACCCACCGAGCATCATGCAATCGTGTATCATCCGCGTATTCATTTCATCAATGGATATAAGCTACAGTCCGCACCAGGCGGAACAGACAGAACGACGGAACAAACTAATTAAAAGCGGCTGGAGCGGCGCCTACGCTTGCGCGCACACGTCTTCTTGCCTCCACCCTGCGAAGGAGTCGCGCCAGTCGACTCGGGAACGGTCGCGTTGCCGCTGCCGGAGGGAAGCTCAGGAGTGGCGGTCTCTTCCGGGATGGCAAGCGACGTGGAGTTGACGGTCGGCACGGTGCCGTTGGAGGGGAGAACCGAGGCGGTCACGTTGGAGGGGAGAACCGAGGCGGTCACGTTGGATGGAAGGACCGAGGCGGTCACGTTGGCGGGGCCATCGACCGTGGTGACGTTGGCCGAGGGAATGGAGCTGTTGAGGCCGGCAGCACCGCCGAGACCCGTGGTGTCGGACGTGTTACTGGCGATCAGGTGATTGACCTCTGGTGCGCCGGTAGGCATGGGCTGGGCACTAGCCGACGAATTGGCAGATCCCGAAGCCGTAGACACTACAGTCCGGCTCGGCGCGGGCGCACCGATGACGCTGGCGGAGGGGAAGCCGGTAAAGTTGGCCATGGGGATGGCGCTCACGCCGGCCGGGTCGACGAACATCTTTGCGTATACTGCCGCCTCACCTGGCGCGGGTTCGCTGGCGCCACCGCAAAAGTCGCCCCATCCCTTGCGGTCCTCGTTGACGCACTGCTTGTTCCAAAACTTGCGGAGTGCAACGGTTGCCTCGGGCTTGATGCGGCCCATGTCAAATGTGGTCGAGGGAAGCATGTCGGTGAAGCCGGGAACACCCTTGAGAGCCTCAACAGTTGGGTGGGCGTTGTCGGCGTCTGCGGGTGCGGTGTTAGCATCCTGACCAATGTTCAGCGGGGGCACTCACTCTGAACCTTGTTGGCCCTGGCCTGCTCCTGGGTACCGCTACGGACATAGGCGATGTTGGCGCGATTGCCGTCATCAGCAACGTTGCGCGCCCACTTGACAAACATGGGTCCATCGTGCGTCGTGTTGTAGCCGCCTAGGATCTGGGGGTCTTTGTCCAAGTCGCCCTCAGCATCGGGCATGACGTATGGCACCGTCGCTCCCGAGATAGTGAGCTGGAGGTTGGGCGGCGTGTAGCCCGGGTCCGGCACGGGGTTGTCGTTGCAAGTGGGCTTGGTAGGTCCGTCGTCCCAGTTCCAGCGCGGGTTGCAGCCTGGGGAGTGTCAGTGCTGGCGACCAGCGAAGCTAGGTAGACTGACCAGGAAGCTTGTCAATAGGGGTCCAGAGTCCAACATCCTCGTCGACGAGGTCACCCTGGCCTCGCGTCAGCACTACTCTACTCCATAACCAAGCCATGCACATACCTCATAACGACAAGTCGGCCTCAGGTCGTCTGTCTTTTTGGTCTCGCCAGGGAACAGGACGGGGCAGTCATCTGGGTCTTCATTTGTGCACCGGGAATCCTTGATGGCGGCCGCGAGAAGATCCTGGTCCCAACCATTGACAAAGTCGGCGTGGAAGGTCGCACCGGTAGTGTCACCGTTGGATAGGATCAGGTTGGCTTCGTCTTTGCGCCAGTTTTCGCGTTGCCAGTCGGACAGCTTGTAAAAGGTCTCGAGGTGGATCTGCCAGTCAGTCTATGGCCAGAGAATGAAAGGCTCGACTGACCTGAGGATACTGGATGGGGTGTGACTCGGGGCACTTGCCGTAAATGTACCACTCGGTCCCTTTGTCATTGACTGGGTGGGACATGTGGCTGAAGTGGTCCCACGAGTCGAGACTCTGATTAGCCCACCCGCAGCTGGGGAAGAACGAGTGCGAGGACACTTGGTTTGGAGTCCTCGTCAACATGGAGCCGTTGGGCATAAACCTGTCATTGTATCCCTTGGCAGGTTGAAATTGCGTATGCGGGTCGACGTTCCAACCAATGCCTTGCATCTTGTGGCTACCGGTGTCGCGCTCGTTGGGCAGGCCCGTAAGCATGCGCAGACCCGGAGGGAACGGAAACGTCTCGCGGCCCGGCAGCATGGTGTAGTAGATGAGGGGGCCACCAGGAATAATCGAATAGGTCTGGTTTGGGTTGATGTAATACAGTGCCGGGGCCCAGTAATTGGACTTGTCGGCATCGGCCATGAGTGTCGTACAGTACGAGCCTTGCATGTTTTCCGGTGTGTCGAGGACGTCTGCGGGTGTGAGCAATTGTTTGTGCTCGTGTGTAACGTTGAGCAGGAAATCATCCTGTCGCGAGCTCAACTCATTGTGCTGCCTCAGGAGGAATTCCATAACGGGTACCATGCCCTACAGCGAGGAGAGAGAGGCGAGAGGAGGGGGAGCAGAGAGGAGAGGAAGAGGAGAGGAGGGGGAGCAGGGAGCAGAAGGAGCACTCACCTCGGAAACGACTAGCCCCACGAACCTCATGGACGTGTCCCGCGAGTGCACCTGGATTCACCAGAGGATCAATGCGAGAGTACACGAGGACGGGGGCGCTCTGGCGAAACCGGCCCGCCTCGGCCACCGGGGCGAGGAGGGCGGACACCAGAAGAGAGACGGAGAGCAACATCGCGCTGCGAGTTGCTATGAGAACAAACGAGTGTGGAAGTTATTGCTGATGGAGAAAAGCAAAGCTCATGCTTCGCCTTTTGTAGCGTTTCACGCGTTGACAAGACAAGCAACTCGCGTAGCAGAAGGTGGAGACGGTGCCTGTGCCGGCAGGCTTGGTTACGTGTCGATAATCGGGGTCGAGGAACTCTCCTCCGTGTTGGATCGTCGGAACCGGCCTAGGGGGCGCGTTCCTGCAGACTGCATACATCTAGTCCTGATAGAGGTTGGTGAGGCGGTGGTGAGGAGACGAGTGGAAACTGTGGGTCAGGACTGTGGACGTGTGCTGGACAGAGGGGGAAACGGTCTGGACTTACTAGCTCGCGAAGGGTCGTATCATGATGTAAAGATCTTGTCGGGTGTGTCAGAGAGTCTAATCGTGCCATGTGAGCGGCACCCCCTTTGTCGAACCTGATATCGTATCCTGATGGAACGGGGGTGATGAACCAGGCGCCGTGATGAAATGTGGAGAGGGGTGATCATGCACGTCCAACCGTGGCGGCATAGCTCCGGACGCTTCTCGTACACACCTGTCACGTTAATGACAGCATGGGACCAATCTGTATCAGCTTCGAGACGAAGAACAACACTAGTAGGTAGTCGCTGTGCGCGTCCAGCGTGTAATTAGCAAGGGGGTGGTGCGTTGCTGGGTGTCGGCATGTAGACAGGCACGTGTTGTGTGATCGACTGGAACATCAAGAACAATACCCTGTGCCCCCTTGTACCCACCCAGCAGGCACTCTTCAGCCATGCTGTTGTTGATTGTGCCAAGTAGAGAAGCGCGAAACTGCTGAGCTTCCCTGGCACGTAGCACGTTGATCTGCAGCATACAGTACACGTGTCCCTCGGCGAGTAGTCACGGCCGGCAGGGTACCGATGCCGTGACCCTCCACCATCTGTGATTACTGGAACGCAAGGAGTCGTCACCCTCCCTGACCGACACGTCCATGACCAAAGAAGACATGGGATGCGCTCTGTGGGAGGGAAGGAGCCTGCATGTCCGAGGATGGATGGAATGGAATAGAGTTTGGAGATGTCGTAATTCGCGTTTGGGTGGAAACTGCAGGAGGAGGCTCACCTTCATCCGGACTGATTCAGGCGTGCCATTGTTGGGGTTGCAACCGGTGCACCTGGTGAGAGCCACGGCTTACAGCTTGGGTGTCTTGCTGCAGGCCTGTTTATCGTGCATGGGTTGCCAGTTGGGAGACAAAGTGACCAGACTTGGCTGAGGTGATGCCCAGGCACATTAGGTGACCCAAAGTTTGACCTGAAACGCGTCTTGCCTCCTGTTTCGTCGCGTCCAACCCTCTGCACATCTGCACACTTCTACATCTGGACATTGTCGCCATAGAAAGAGAACACAAGGGCATGGTGGTCGTCGAGAAGCACGAAACAGAAAGCTGGGCAGAGCCGACATTTACTTGAAACAAGGGGACCCGAACGACCATGGAGGCGACAAGCTTCGCGACCAGTACGTCGGACAGGCTGTTGCTACCTCCAAAGTGTTTCTGGGTCACCCACAGGTCCCGAGGTGAACGCGCTCCACCGTTCCGGGTCCGGCAGAGCACTGATTGGCCGTGTGGGCCATGCTTTGGAAGGACACTTACGGGAGTGTGCTGCGTTGTGTACATGACAACGGCAGATAGGCTCGTGGCAGTCGGCAACAGGGGGCGGAGGCTTGCTGGGTGCGTGTTGGGGTCCTGTGTTGTGTGTTGCGTGTTGTGTCCAACGTGTTGTGTTGGGTGTTGGCTCTCGGCAGGAAGCTACGCGCGGTGAGGTCAGCGGTTCGTGTCACTCACGATGTTACGAAACCCGGCCGCGGTTTGGCCCACGGGTAGGCACTCTCAACTCGCGTCTCCACGACAGCTTCAACAAACACCTCGCCGTGTTGGTGTGTTCAGCACAAGCCCGTCTCAACCTCCTGTCACGAGTCGCAAAGTAAGCAAGAAGACAAACCCGTGCACGTTCATGCTGGCACAGCCAGTCCACAGCCAGCATGAACCGGCCATCAAACTCACTGCCGCGCTGCACTCTACCAGACCAAGCCGCCAGTAACCCCGGTTGACCCATCAATTTCTGCCCATCAGCCTCTCCACCACCATAACCCCATCCAGGAAGGATGCGGCCCCACCACCTCGCGACCTACCCTCACAGCACCATCAACTGAGCACTCAACAATGCTGCATGCGCAGCGCGTCATCACACTAGAGAGCCACTCTCACCATTTCCCCAGCTCCCGTCACTCCCCAGCCAGAATCTCAGCCACCGCGGCACTCCCACACCCGCACCCCGAATGCTCAGTGAGACACTCCTCATGAGCCCACCCCTCCATGTCACCACTAGTCTTGACACACCGCGCGAGCAGGTCAAACTGCCACGCAATCTTGGCCGACTCGACGCGTATATCTCCCAGCGTGCACGCCGGTGAGTGCGGGGCCTTGGACAGCTCTAGGCTGTTTTTCAGCGCTTCGCGGTGGATGGCCGCCCCGTCTGGAGTCAGGAGCGGCAAACAGAGCGGACGCACGGGTGCAGGCTTTGAGCAGCGTGTGACGGGTGACATAGCGTGTCTTTATCAGGGTCGAGACGATTTCCAGAGCGTGGATGGCGAAGATCGGCTTGTTGGCTTGCTTGGCGTGTTTGCGCGCGACCACGATAATGTTGCACCACAGCGCGCCGTGGCTGTCCCGTCAGCTCATACTCGGGAGAGAAACAGACAGTTTCATGAGACTAAAGGCTTCGATCTCGTTGGGTTTGAAGAGGTTGCTCGAGTTTACCCACGGGTAGATGGACAGGAGGGCCTTGTGGTATGTCTTTAGGGCTTGCAGCGTGTCGCCTTTAGCGTAATGACTGAATAGTCAGCGTGTAACGCACGGTGTCAAAACCTCACGAGTTGCCCTTCTCCTTTAGAGTGGTGAGGAGTTCCATCAGGATGGTCATCTCGGGCACGATCAACTGACGCTTGCGCGCGTTGAGCACTTGCTCAATGTCGTCGACCTTGACGTCGCTTGTCTCCTCGATTGCCTGGCTCATAAGGTAGAGATTGTGCAGCTCCCCGAGAGGAATGTTGCGCTCGTGCCGACTGACAAGCTTCTCCAGGTTGAATGCTGCCGGATCGGCGGCGTAGGCTTCGAGAGAGGGGACGTTCCTGTCTGGTCAGCTCTACACCATGGTATGGGCGGCACATACATCTCCTCCTCCTCCTCCTCGTAGTGCAGATTGTCACAGACCTCGAGACTGTGTACTGGAGGGAGAAAGCTCCAGAGTGTCGCATTGTAGCTCTGGTCTTGTTGGAGATAGTCGGCTACTCTGAGGAGGCAGACATGGCGGCCGGCGTGGCCTTGGGCGCCGATGCCACCGAGAGTGACGGCGGACAGGAGGTGGCGCGGGTCTGCCGGGTGGGTGAGTGGAGGGATTGGGTTGGGTGGTGGTGGGACGTGGGTTGGGTGGCCGGGCATTGTGTTTTTTAAGAGCAAAAGGTAGTGGAGTGTCAAGAGCAGGTGTTGTTGTTGTTGCCGTTGGGCGAGAGAGTGAGGACGTGGAAGGTGTGCGCCCCTCCGCAACACTGTACACCAACTCACGGCTAACACTGTCAACTTTGCTCACAATCTCGCATGTACATCACCAAACAGCATCTGCAGAAGGCTCATTGCCTCCAGTGAACTAGATCTACTACTATGCAGATGCCTGGAGCCTGGTGCCTCGACACACCAACCGCAACCCACCTCCAACCGACAACCACGCACATACACCCATTCACACGGCTTGCTCATCTACTCCTCGCCCGGACTGTAATGTATTCTCACTGCCCAAGGTCACTGGGACAAACATGTCTGGACACACGGCGGCTCTGGGTGTCCACCACCGAACGACGTAGCTTGTACCTTTGACCAGACCATCGTCTGTCGTGTCGGAATCCCATAACCCTCTTCTCTCTTCTTTACCCACTGTCGTTATGCGATAATACAGCATGTCTCAGCTGTAGCTTCGTCATTCGGAGGGGCCGGAGGGGCCGGATGTGAAGAAACGGGTGCTGGGTAGAGCGCAACATGTCGATTCATTGAAATCCGCCGTTCAAGGTCTGCTCTGACTTCAGCGACTGCAGCGTGGACGCCGCGGCACATTCCCGGCGACATCTCTGTCCCGAGAATGACCGCGCTCGTAGCTGTAAGCCACGTGTGACACGCCATGAGATCCGACACTGGGACGTGACCGGCCAAGCATCAAGCGCATTGCAACAAGCTAGAAAGGCCTTTCACAACTTTTAACCATATTATCGCTTCAAAGTAGCGCCCTGCCATCCTGATTTAATTATGTAGGGCAGCCCTGGGCTTTCTGATGACTCGTGGATATGGCTCGTCATGTTTTGAGATGTGTGCCGTGTGTGCCGAGTCTGGAAGCTCCCCATGTGAAGTCGAGCTCGTCGGCATGACGCACGCAGTGACGTTATGAGGGGAACTGCAAATGAAATGGCCAAGCATCTACTCGTTGACAACTTGTGAGTTCCCCCAAATCTCCTCGTGCACTTCTCGCCACAACTCTATTCCGCTGTCTTCTACTTCACGACATTCAGTACTCGGCATGCAAGGGAGAACAACATTGTCTAGGGAAAATAATCTCGACAGCGCGTGCTGTGAAGCACATCATAACCCAACAATCTGGCACTTTGGCTCTCAGGACGTCATCATCCCTCCCGAGACACACATCCCAGACCGCTGGAAGGATATCATCGCGTGGTTGCTCGGCTATCCCATTGTCCCATCAAAGCCCACATACGCCGCTACATTCACAGCCGAGCCGCAAGATCTTGACCCTCCCCCCGGTCTCGGTGTCGTAGGCTGGTTTATGGCGCGGTTCTACGGTGGTTTGAGAGTCGACGATACCGCACTCGCGCCAACGTCGTTCCAGGTGGCGGCTCCTAGTGGGGAAGGGCAGTGTCCTGCAACCTCCACCACATGTGACACCAAGGCCCCGGCTTCTCCAAGATAAGGCCAGGCCGTTCGTTTGCTGGTGGGACCGGCGGAGAACCACTCTCAAGACGTCTGTGGAGAACGATGCAATGAATCTAAGGTTGACGGCACGGGCCGGTGTACTGGGCAGAGGTTCATAGTGAGCACGAGCATGACGACTGGTCGGCGTTCCGGTCAACCACATTGGTATGGATGTATGCTGACAAACACCTGCACGGTGCCATAGACCGATGCATCCTAGGCCTTAGGGAAGAATAATAGCTGCCTTGATACCAAATGATAAACCGGTGTCGAGCGTATGGTGAGTGAATGGGTGACTGATCATTGGAAGTCGAGCATGAAGACTTGTGTGGCGTTGCCTGTGTGTGTGTTATGGGCTCGACATCTGACTTTCATTCCAAGTTACAAGAACTCTGGCATACGACAAATAAGGACAGGCATCAAAGGGGCTTCATCACTATGCCCGAGGACCACCCAACGCCTAAGCTCCTGAAGCAGCAGCCCCAACATGGCTTTCCACCGCATGAGCAGCCCGGAGAATATACCAACTCTCTCCAGGTACTACCTCAATCATACCCGTCCCCTGTTCACCGGACAGCCCAGCCTCAGCGGCATCCATGACAGCACAAATAGCGCGGTAGGCCGCTTCCATTGCGAAGGCCTGGCGTTCTCCACGCGTCCCTGTTGGCTTGACCTTTAGGACGATGAGCGCTCCCGAAGGACAGACGGGGGGGTGGGCCGAAGGTGGTTCGGGGTTGGCTGCGGGTGTGGAGTGTGTTGGGGAGGGTATACTCTGCCTCGGCAACAGAGGCGGAACGATGCTTCGAGGTGCGGGCCGAGGAGGCAGGGGCTGAAAGTGTTGAGGCGTGGCAGAAAGGTTCGAAACATGTTGCGGGGGCGACCACTGGCTGTGACCCTGCTCCTGATACATGGCGGCTGCGACTTGTGTGACTGCCAGCTGGATCTCGTCTTCTGTCGCGGTGCATAAAACATACTCACACACTGCGCAGGTCTGGGAGATTGAGTGTGGGAGTCCGGGAGATGCGAGTGCTGGCCAGGTGGGGGCTGGGAACGACATCGAGGCAGCAGCACACGGTGGACAATGGGCGTGGGAGTGTGGGTGCGGAGTGCACGTTGGAAATCCAGTTTCAGAAAATCAGATCTCGTTGAGAAAAGGGGAGGCTAGTCAAACAGAACACGCACAATTGTGGGTGCGAGGGTGAAGACTGATGGCACAGCAGGACATACACAAACCTCGAGGTCGAGAAGTCACATTACTCAGTTGGGCAACACAGATGTCAGTTCTAGCTTCTTATGGCACAGTCGAAAGTGACAGACGCAATAATGTGTTCGGGATAGGCGGATTACTCCCTCTCTCTGTAAAACAGGAACATACTCTCTCTCTCCGCAAGGCAGAGAACATGTGAGGGAGGGAAGGAGATAGTAGCCTTCTGCCGCCGAGTGCTTGGGCAAAGAGACCCATGTGTCCGAGGCTGAGACATTGGCTTCTTCCTTGTGTGTGATTGATGACATGAATACATGTACGTGCTGTGACGGTGTGTAGTGCACACGGCGATGACCGTCACGACGACAGGTGACACGTAGAAATCGAACACTCCCTCCTCATCACTGCGTTTCCAGGCTTGCACATCTTGGCGGTAAGGCTATCACATGGGCTGGGTATCAGCATAATCCCAATAAGTGTGACTCACGGAGCTGCCATCCTGATTGCCGTCTCCATCAACCTCCATCCTCCTCCTCTCCCATTCCTCCTGGGCAGCAATTCTGCCCTCCTCGGACAACTCGTCCCACTCGCCAACTCCCCCAGCCTCCTCTTGTTGCTCCTCCTGCCACTCCCTCTCACACCTCCCTCGCTCTTCAGGCGTCATGGAAGCCCATTCCTCCTCGGCACGCATACGCTCCATCTCTTCCCACTCCTCCTCGGCCGCCTGCTGCTGGGCTGGCGTCATGGCGTCCCATTGGGCTTTGGCTCTAGCGTGTTCTGCTGCCCACGCGGCGCTGGCATTAGCTGCAGCATAAGACAAAACTCACTGGTCATCGTCATCCATTATCCCTTCGCTGGACTCATCAACTCCGTGGTTGTCGACGGGGCCTCGCGGAGCTGCTTCATACTTTGCGCACCAACTGTCATGAGCAACCTATCTCACTCCTACCACTCACTTCCGCGGAGCATTCTCCTTCTCAAGCTCCTCGACACTCCAGCCAACACCGGCTGCAACGGCCTTCACCTCCTCCCACTCCTTGCGCAAATCCCGGAGGCGACGGCGTTTCTTGCCGCGCGCCTTCCGAACTTTCCTTGCTTTCCTGTCCTGTCAGCTTGTTGACGCGCTGGGTGGCCTACCCATGTGCGTAGTCGAGGACGCTCGCCTCTGCCTCACCGATCGCGCGGCGGACGTGGGCTAGGCGTCGACGGAGGGACGGGAGAGTGGTGGAATACTGCACGGTGCTGAACGAGTTAGCCTAAGCGACCGCTGTCTGTATTCAAAGACAGACCGTGGCATGAGGCTGGGTTTCGCTGGGCTGGAGGAAGGAAGTGGACGGGGCTCACGGTGGACGCCGTTGGCGTCATGATCGATCGCGTCGACAAGGTATCCCGGTCCAGTGTAACGAGACTCAGGCTTCGGCTTGGCTTCCATCTTCTTGAGATTGTGTGAACGCGTTGGATCGTGCAGCGGCCCACCGATGGTCGGCACCCAGGTATGCCAGGTCGGCCAGCCCGATGTCGGCGGCTTCGCCACGTAGGTGGGTGGGAGACCGGCCATGGCTGGGAGGTTGTCTCGGTCTGTCAGGCGGAATGTGTTGCGGTGATTGGCTAGTGTCATAATGGCGAGGAGAAAGTGGGATGAAAAGGTGTGGTTGACAGAGGTGGGAGAAGGGTGCTGTTGGTGGTTGTGCGTCCTGTGTTGTGGGTTGCTGGTGGGTGGAAAGGGTCGCAGGGTGGTGACGCCCGCTACTCGTGGAGGGTTGCACTTCCTGAGGTGAAGGTTAAGAATGCAAGGGGTCTCTCTGTAGTAGGTGTAGGTAGAGTAGAATGTAAGGAGAGTGAACAACACCAACGACGACAACAAGATAGGTGATGGTGGACAACGAGCGTGTTTATTAGCCGATCGGTTAAATCACCGACACCCACATCCTGCTCTTCATCCGACAACAACAACTCAAGCGCATCATTGTGCATGCGTTGGCTTCGCCGACAAGTGGAGCCAGACACCCAGCTGGCCTCGTCGGACCCCGACTTGCCGAGGAGAGCTGTTCATATGCCCGCCGCCGCCGATGGCCTTGTGTGCGCCCCACGGTGCAATCTCATTTACACAGTGGCCACCGGCGTGTTGGCGTTGAACAGCTCACTGTGCAGTTGCGTTTAATGGCACTTATTGCTCCGCACAAGCAGGCTCACACCTAAAGCTCCTGTGGTCCACGAGGGATAGCAAAGACCTGCCCAACGAATGGAGCGAGGACGTCAGGACGATTCCGCTCCGTTTCTGCCACTCTCGAGCCCCACACACAGAAGCTACCAGTCTGTGTCCCGCAACAACACAGTGGAGCGGGCTATCGCTTATGGTTGTCGTTTCCAAGGCCTATCTCTCGTCCCACCGTTTCCCGGCCAGCACATAGCCGTAGCCGGAGGATCCTCTGGCGTGACCATATAACCTTGCTCCATCTCGTTGTCAGTCAACTTTGTCCCCTAGCATCCCAATCATTGACCAGAGTCACTTGTACTTTTGTTGTGGGCCAAGGAGCTATCTGTGTCAACCGGCAGCTCTTTGGCCCCCATGACAATGCGCTCGGTACCAAAACTCTTCGTCACAAGCATACTACCGTCCTGTGCCTTTGAGCAGTTGAAAGCCCTGGCTGAGACAGTGGCTCCAGTCCTGGTATGAGCACAAGTGCCTCAAGGCGGTATATGTACGGTGAGAATCACCAGGGTCCTTGGCTCTGACGGTCAACATCTTCAAGAGGCACATGGTCGTTCCCCAGCCGGTGGTGTCGTTCTCAAGATTCCATCAAAGTGGCACATATTGTGCAGCCTGCCAAGCATCGAATCTGGCGATGAAAGGCATTCTAGCCTGGGTAACGCGTCTCGACGATGGTGGTGTGGGCGTCAAGCCGTTGAACGGGGGTCGAGGTAGCCCAGCTACATGAGACATTGGCTTGTGCGTTCAAGAGTTTCTACGGCCTGAAGGCCAGCGACTCAACGCTGAAGCTGGGCAATATTGGGGGGAGGGTGTAGACGTGGATGGGTCACGCCTGGGATGGCATCTGCATTACTCCTCCGCACATGTGGACTCAATGAGGGCATGGTTTTCACCTTGGACTTCATTCTGCCGGTCAATCATGGCCGGGGTTCACTCGATTGCTGGCAACCAATTGGACCAAGGGCCTTGGCCACAATGGATATGGTTAGAATCGAGAGCCCGTCGCTGCAGGGCGGCCGGTATGCAAACTCCTTGTCCTCAATTGGTTCATGGAGCAGGACAAGGCGCAATGAGCTTTGGACCCGGTTGCACCTTCCGCACTTGCTTCAACTGTCATCTCGACAGGGAGCATGGCCCAGTTAGTTCTGGGTCTTCACGCCGCTTCTGAACACATCTGCACGCATTCCTCCTTGTCTCCCAAGGCCGCCAAAATTGGCAGAGTTCATCTGCAAATCGAGTGACACGAGGGGATTGGAACCTATAGTGCTGAAAAATTTCATCCTTGGTCACGGTCTAGCAGTGTCGCCCTCAATTGCACAATGGCGCTTGCCTCGGTTATCCTGCCCAACGGCCTTCTGTGGCACAGCGAGTCGGGCTAGGAAAGCCTAGCTCTGTTCCGGGCATAAGAATCCTTGGTGTTATCGGGGTGTTCGCGGGCAACAGGGTGGTATTGACTCTGTCATTGTGGTCCTGCCTGCCTTCGAATGATTGGTGGGAGGGTGTGATGAGCACATTGCGTAATCACATGAGTGGGAGAGTTGTGGAGGGAAGGCTCAGAGGATACTGGCGCAGCAGGCAAAAAGCACCCAGCCCACAAGCCCGGACATTTTATATATACATGCCCTCGCTGCGCCCCTCAAGACTCCACAATGAGGATGCCATCTTACTCGAGTGCTCCCTGCTCTGCGGTTTTCAAGTACTGCCATCTATTATGTGGTTCACTGGTGCTGTGAGAGTGGATGGATGTTGCGGGAGTTGTTGCCCTTCCCCACCAAGATAGACATGGCGAGACGAGCAATCCACCTCTTACATTCGAGAATCCAGTAACTATTCTCAAGTCACACTGTGTCTTGTGAGGCATAAGGACCTGTTGCTCTCTGTGGTCACTCCGTCTGTCAATATGGTCCACGGCATGCTCTGGTGCTGCATTCAATCATGGGTGGTACCGCCACTTTCTGGGGCAGTTCCTTTGCGGCACTCCCCTTGATCTAGTATTCTTGGCAGACAGGGGCTCTTGGGGAGGCTTAAACATCCTTCCTAGCCCAGGTCGCGATTGACCGTTGGAGGTCATGTACTCCACAGATTGGGATCAGTGCAGAGCACCTGTTCTGCAGAAACGTATTACTTTCTCCGCCGAGTAGCCACACTGCAGGTTCCACATAACATCGTTGATCACATCAACATTCAATGCCTTCGACCCCGGCGCTCCACCGTTGAGCGGCCGTCAATATATTCTGCAACATGAGATCCATAGCTGGGCTTTATCGCTGTGGTGATACTGGTCATAAGACCATGGCGATCCGTATGGCTGATTAGCCCGTCAGTACCGTATTCGTGCAGAGCACGATACTGTTCATCAATTACGCCGTCTTCCAACAGGGTGACGGTGTCATCGATGACTAGTATCTCTTCTGCTCTCAAGAGCTGTATGCTACTCCTCTTATGCTTCGATTGTTTTCAAAAGTTTCAGGCTCCCACACCACACTGCACGCTCCGGTCAATGTGTACGTGGCTTCTCTCTTTGACATGTTCATCCTCGTATGTAGAACTCCAAAACACACCCAGCCACTCAATCTCCGCCACCAACATTTACGTTACGTAATATGTTGGCCATCTTCGCCCACCAGTAGTCGAGTTCATTTGGTCCTCAACTCTGTCCTCCTCCTTACCACATGTTCCTCGTCCTAGCCGCTACAAACGCCGATAACGTTCACAGACCGTTCGCAGCGTTGCGACTATCATCAACTGTAACTTAACCCGCTGCAATCCAGCCCGTCCCTATCATGCCGCTTGTTGCGGATGCCGTGTGCCGCGCACGTCGGCTCCGCCCGGCTGACCGCATCTCAGGCTGGCGGGCGGCACCGCTCCGTGCATGGGTACCTCTGGCCCTGGTCCACCCCCTAGCCACACCTTGTCTCCAAGCCATCACACATTGCTGCTGGGGGTGCTGGGGGTGAGCACAGGCCCACTCCCCTCAACGAAACGCAACGTTTTGGGGGCGGGCAGTCCCGAACCCATCCGTTGTGTACACCGTGCTTCATTTGTCGTCCAGCCAGGATGCTTTGGAGAGGGCCAAGGGTCGCTTTCGGACACGTTGCGATTGGGAAGGCATCCAATGAACTGGCGAGAACGGCTCCTTTCAAAGGGTCAACCGCCATGTTCTGAACCTTCTTCACACCCTCGGCTGCGCTTTTTCATTTCGCACACTAACCTACACAGTCAGAGTGGTGGCGTCAGATATCTGGCCCGGTCTCGGGGCTGTCAAATCCTGACTCTCTGGACTTTCAAGAGGACCAAGCTCTACGCATTGGCCGTTTAGCATGCTTTGGTATGTTACTGGGTTCAGGGGCTGACGCCAACCCGGGTGAATAGCGACAGTGTTTTGACACACTTAAAGGTGCGACTGACGGACATTCAGGTCATTCGGACAGCTGTTGACCTAATCTTACGTTTTGAACACATTCTCTGTACGCCAGACAATGGCCTCTAGCACTGGTGACACAAGTAAAAGCGGCAGTGACGACCATGGGAAGGGCAAAGGCAAGGCGGATGACGCCAGCGATGAACCACTCATCACGTCTACCCCCGTCCCGCAACCAGGAGCCGGGGGCTTTACTTTTCCACCCCTTGTCACTGCAGCCAACAACGCTGCTGCGAGCAGTTCCCACACCATCGCCCCCAGCCCTTTCCACTTTGGCGCTGCCCCACCTACCCACGCGACAGTGGCTGGCGTCCCTGTGCAAGAGTACCGAGACGGGCTCCCTGTGGACCCCACACCACCTACTCCGGCCTGGTACACTGGCGACGTTGTCGGCTCATTGTTGGGTACAGGCGGCTTCCAGTCCGGCAAGGGACTTGAATACAGTTATCGCAATGGATTGTATACGAAGTACAATGCCAGGTGAGTTGTGGTCACAGTCCCACCTGACGAAGCACCAGAGAGCAACATCGACTCGATGTGATTCCCAAAATCGTAAACGGCGCGGTGCATGGCTTTCAGGTCGAACATATCAGGCTCCCGCGTCGTTTTCCGCTTTTGAAACAGAACACAAGACGTGCCAAAGAGGAGGGGATATGGAATGTGGGCACCAGGTCGCAGGTTAAGGAGTGGCTGGGCCTGTTTTATGGTTGGGCGATACATACTGTCTGCTTGTCATTTACTCACGCATTCAGATTTGTCCTTTGCCGCTGTTCTCCAGATCTATGGTCAGAGCCATCAAGCGATCCACATCTGGCTAGATGTACCGACCTTTCTCACGTAAGTGTACAGCACCTCCGTTGTGGGCACAATGTTTACGGTGAGATACTTTGTGGCGGTCCACTGGATTTGGGCGGAACAAGTTCACTACGACGTGCTGTACGAGCAGGACGACCGGTACCACTGGCTGCTCAAGGGCGTGCAGGTCATTCTGTCGGCATACATGGGGTCGGCTGGATATGGGTGGAGTCCGTTCACAATGAAAAGCAACACCCAACTAGTCGGGGCCACCCCTGGTGACCAGGTTCATGCCGGCATTGCTTTGCAAAGCTTTACGACTTTTACTGTAACATACGCGCTCTATAACGCAATCTTGGGTATCCAGTATCTGGTCGGTAAGTCACTTAAGCTGATTTCGCGCTCACTATAGCCTATACCTACCTCACCGAGCCACGGTACTCTTTCAAGAACGACCGCACAATGTTAGCCAGTCTCATAGCGTCGGCTTTCTTCTCAGCCATGGCCGCGGGGTTGCCGGTCTACACAACCGCCCTCGTCGATGTCAAACTCACCTTTCTCTTCATAGCGTTGGCCATCCCAATGATTGCCCAGGCCGCGACGCAATACTGGTCAAAACCGCACAGGACCGATGCATTTCTCGAGGGGCTGTTTGCACGCTACGGCGGGCTTTCAATTCTAATTCTGTGAGCTACTCTTACCTTCTATCCTCCCTGACAACAGTGGCGAGGGCCTAATCAACGTCCTGATCACGGCCTCACAATCTATCAACAGCATTTACAAGATCGGTATCGAGACGTATGGGCAGCTCGGCATCGGTGGGTCTCCCCAACATGAGCAGCGAGGCTGACAGCAGCGTTAACTCTCACCTACCTTATTTGGGGTATGCTGTTCCAAGAGTACGAGAGGGAGGGCGCAGTTTCAACAGCCGGACACTACACAGGTGTGAACGAAATTCCTAGCCTCCCTTGGAAACTGGTGCATTATCCGCTGCACTGTGCAATGCTGCTGATGAGCATTGCTTCGGCGGTAAGTTTGACTCCAAGAGGCACCGACTGACACGGGGCAGAATGTTGTCCGTAGCGCGACATCCGCACATGTCACTTCACAGATCGATGCTGCCTGGACCGCTGTCACTGAGGTTACCGTCACCGGCGGAGGGGTCCTTGATCCCAGCCTGGTGTTCAGTTACAGCAAGACCATTGGGCGGATGGCTTCGACCAACTTTGCGGCCAATTACGAGAAGGTGCAAGAACGAGCCGGTGTCAAGAACGACAGTGCCTCTTCACCAGCCTTCGAGCCCTTTGTTTGGATTGACGCTCCTGTGCTTGTGCAATACTTCCGCCTTCAAGATACTTACAACGCGCTCAGCACTCTGGGTTTATCCCTATCAGATGGGGCAAGCAACGACTATGAAGAGTATCTCAGCATGTTCAACTCCGTTACTGCAGCGTCGCCTTCTGCGATCGCTTCTCTCAACAGTACCATCAGCGGCAACGTGTCCAAAAGGCAACATGCGACCGAGCTGAGCGATCGCACCCTGTCCAATCTGCGGTCAGAGGCGGTAGTTGGTATTCGCTGGCTCTTCCCAACCGCAGTATGTCACTCTTCGGGGAACCCGGAATGTACTGCAGCTGACGTGACAGGGAGCCACATTGATTCTGGCTGCACTACGCTCCAGGATTCGTTACAAGCACAGCGACTGGCTTTTTGAAACGGTCCAGGCCCTCCAAGCAGTCGCCGGTCTTGTGCTGTGCCTCCTAACCGCCATATCCACTTCTACGGGCTCCGTGACCTATGTCTTCCGGGACGGCGTCAACACCAGCTCCCTCTCGAAGATGATAACACTCGCAGTCACTGGTTGGGCCCACTCGATTGTGCTGGTCTGCTACGTCATTGCCAACATTGTCCCGCAAGTGAGTTGTCAAAGTCCGCGCCGTCACTGACACAGCAAAGCTGCTCGTGTCCGTGGTCTCCAACAGACGGTACAAAAGGGCCATGCAGAAACGCATCGACTTTATCACCAAAGAGACAGCCGAGGCTGAGGCGGCACTGGAAACGGCCGACCTGAGGTTCGAGCGCGAGAAGGCCGAGCTTGCAGCGGAGAAAGCCTTGTTGCCTCCGCTCAAGCTTTTGGTGCCTACACCTCTTGTGCCTGCGACCCCAACAACTGTAGTACCTACACCTCTTGTGGTGGGGACCACAACAACTGCACAGCCGACGGTGGGAATCACGACGACCCCAGAGCCTGTGGTGGCATCCACGACAACTCTGGAGCCTGTGGTCAGAACGACGAGTCCGGGGCCTATTGTGGCAACCACGACAAAGTCTATTGTCTGTGGTGGGAGCCACGACGGCTCCTGATTCTGTGGCGAGACCTGTTGTGGCAACCACAACGACTGCTGGGTCTATGGTCTAGAGGTGGCTACGTGGAAAAGAATATACAATATGAAAGCCCTTCTGCCATGCCACAGAAGAGAGTGTTCCAACCGTTAACCCATCCCAATCCAGTTCATATTCTGCATCAAAACACTTTTAGGCTGCTCCATCTGAATACAGTGACTTTGGTACACGCAATCTGTGAATTCAGGCATGTTGTCGCTATATGGGTAGTTCGGATCCCCCTCGATCGATACCCACAGTTAACATCCATTGACGAAGCTCACTGAGCAGCCCATTCCTTGACGACAGTCGGCAAAGACTGATCTGCGCACCACAGTCAACAAGCTGCAAGCGACTGCCGAGTGACGAGATGAGCATCGCAGTATCGTACGATGCCTATCACAATTTCACAGGCTAGCATGGGCATACTTAACTACCCCGCTGGACAGGGATATCTCACTGTCGCCCACTTGTTCATTAGCATCGCCTGAAGGCCAGCCCAGCCTCAGGGAGTATACCGAGGCGCTGGCAGTCTCTGCTGGGGGCATGGGCTCTACGGCTTATTCGCTGGTGACAATCATAAATCACATCGTTGTGACGAAGCGCCGGTTTGGGCCCGTACTCGAGTCCAAGTGCTCCAGGTCGTCGCATCGCACCAGGTCTTGATTGAGGATTGGATTGGTTGTGCCTATCCTGGGTCGCCTTTCAGCTCTGCCCAGATTGGCGGCTGGGAATGGCAAACATCCTACATATAGCACCTGCGCGCCAAGTCAGACGACATCCAGTAATGTGCCACAAGTTGGAAAGCACCTCCGGCAGTTTGGCAGACGGTAAGTCTACTGTGCATGCCGGCTGCTCAGATAGATCTGCCTCCCAAGCCCACCAGGCAGCGAGATGAGTCTCCCTTCGAGGACAATTGCAATAGAATTATGCATGTGGTCCCGGAGGGTGAATACTTCTCTGCCCCCGATAAGACGCCGCGGATAAGGAGGCTGGCCATTCACAACGTCGCCACAGCATGTATCGGTATCAGCAACTCCACTTTGTTTGAGTTTGACCCGGTCCCTATCGATCCCCCTTCCTGTAAAGCGCAAGCTTTGGGTTGGCCGCGTACATACAGCCCCAGAGAGTTGCTGGTGACTACAGTAATGATGGCGCCCATACTCGTCATACGCCACACGCTCGACCCGGCTGCTCCGTAACGTCTTATTCACCTCACACACCGACCACACATACCCTTCCGTCTCCTAAAGCCCATCGCACCACGACCACCACGACACCCCGCGAAACCAAAGACACCGACGACACCACGTTACCGTCCACGACACACAACTACGCCCATTCCCATGCCTATACTCGGCTGGCGATTGTCCCTGGACTTATTCTCCATTGGGTGCTTCTCAATTGGGACCGGTGGGGCGGTCATTCTTTCTTCCAGTGATGAGCTTTCTCTCGTTCGCATAAATACGAGTGGGGTCTTCATCGCTGACGTCGATCTGGGATACCTCATACTCCCCATCGTTGCCGTAATCGGCTGCAAGAGGTTCGGGAAGTGTCGCCATCAGAGCTGTTGCCAAGGTCTGGAATCTTCAGCTGGGGGCCGGGCAGGGCTAATTCTGCGGTGCCAAACGAGTGGCCAGTCATCACCCAGCCAGAGGACTGATGGCAGTGACAATCACCCCGATATACTCTCAACACGGTGACGGCAAAGTCGGGGAAGGTGCTGTGCACGGACTGGATCCCGGTTTGAGCTACTGGGCCTACGGCCTGGCCTTGGGCTACTGTACTCCGTTCACCTCCTCTGGATGGCGCTCTCCCGCCCGAAACGTGTTGAGCCACTGTTGATATCGATCGCATTGGCCTTCATGGCGAGATATTGGCACCTAGTGGCTGTATTAGCCAGAGTGTCTGGATGACATGTTGTCGTTCTCATCCCATCACCCAATACCGAACTACGATTGGGCACTGTTACTTCTCAATCAATTTGCTGCCGTGACATGGGTCGCTCACTGCAGTGGGCCAAAAGGCTGGCCGAGCACAGAAATGGCTATGCCCGCCGAGGCGCCACGGTGAATATGCCAGGCATCAACATGCCCGATTACACGGCCTTGATTCGACTATGCAGGGCAGTGCAAATGCTGTACGGCGCTGTATAGTCGAGCAAATCCGTGTGCACTCGGCATTGGCATCAAAAGTAATTGTCGTAATTATATCAGCAATCTTCCGTGATTTAATGCCCTTGTTTCAAGCAAGTTATCTCGCAAGGAAGCTTCATGTTGGTGACTTGCAGATATGCAGGCGCTAGGCAGCAGAGTACTGTCAGCATTATCTGCATTGGTTCGTCAACAGACGTCTGACATGGTGGTGCCGCTGATTACCTATTTCGGGCCATTTCCTCTAATCAGCTCGGCTCATTTTACAAAAGAGTCACGTGATTCATCGATTCACAGAATCGGCCAGTCTCACTCGATCTCGCTAGCATGCATCTTCCTCTTCTCTCAGCTTTTTAGCAGCGCAGATCCACCTCGCGAGAGAAGCTTCTGGTACAACTGCAGCGCAACGCTCGCCAATACTCTGGTCGGAGGACCCTCAATCCGTGGCCTCTCCGGGCACCACTGTTGGCCAGTCTTGAGCCCACAAGTCGCTTAGTGAGCCGCCCTGCTATGCGTGTTGGGGCTCAATGTTGACTCAGGCCCTTTGTGACATGCAGCAACGCCTGGAACCTTATCATCTGCCTTGGTCTAGCACCCGCATTAACGGCGCTGTGCACGCCGCTCCTCTGGTCATGCCCCCTCCCCACCTCACCGAGCTTCTCACCGAGACACGTGTAGTGAAACTCTTGGCGCTGACCCATGAGGTCGCTACAGCAGCTTGCTCGTTTCCGCTCCCCGCTACCATGACAGCAACTCAGACCCGGACCAGATAATCTTGGCGAAGGCGGTATCTGCCTCAAGCCGACAGTCGCTCATCTCCGGGCTCAGCGACGAGGGCTCGCTATGGTGGACCGTTTGCGATCACCGAGCCTACACCGAGCTCCAGATCTAGCCGCCCGGATCTCGCCATCAGGCGACCAGTTGGCACGAACAAACGAGCCAGGCTTCACGACGCAACCCAGTGGCTCAGGTGAGTTGTCGGGGCAGCCCGATAACGACCACAATCTGAATGCCGCCGGAAAAGCGGCCTATTTGGAATCGCCTGGTTTGGAATGTCCGGTTACTCGTCATCAATTGCCCGACCCATCGCAGGCAGTGACACATGCGCGAGCAACAATATGGTAGCAACCACGAGTCATCACTACCACCCGCACAGGCGCCGATCACCTTCCCCACAGCCCCCGTGGCCCCCCGCTGGGACGTGGATCACATGCACGATACCCCAGATCCGAGCCCGAGATCTGGTTGAGCGGCCATCGTGTCCATGGCTTTCGCTTTCGCACTCGACAACCTTGACTGTGATCACAGCATCTGTGAAGCCGGGAGATCGCTCTAATCCGCCATGCTCATAGCTCATATAGGAGGTTGGACACCCCTCGGGGATCACCACACCCCAACATGACGACAACCACCTCGCTTCCTTCAGCCGCGAATGACGACAAGGCCTCCATCTCCAAGGTCGAGTACAACGACGTCGAAATCGACACCGAGAAGAGCCCTCCACCTCGCCCATGGAAAGACATCACCGATGGCTTCGATCCAGTGTATTTGAAGAAACTGCGTCGCCGCATCGACTGGCGCCTCATCCCGGTCATGTCGGCCATGTACGCCATCTCTCTCATCGACCGTACCAATTTAGCTATTGCCCGCGCCGCGAATAATGTCCACATGGACAAGGAGCTCGGCACCAACTCGGGCGACAAGTACAGTATAATCACGCTCATCTTCTTCATTCCCTACATCATCTGCGAGATACCTGTGAGTGCTGCGTCACAGAGGGTACCTAACGAGACAGGCCCAGGTTGGGCTCAGGAAGTTTGGTGCGCGTATCTGGCTCGGCGGCGCCGTCATCTGCTGGGGCGCAATCATGCTGGGGATGGGCTTTGTCGAGACTTGGTATGCGCTCGCTGCCCTCCGTGCTGTTCTCGGTGTGTTCGAGTCGGTTCTCTTCCCTGGCTGCGCGTACGTGATCAGCTGCTGGTATCCTCGCCGTGACATGGCTCTGCGCTCGTCAATCTTCTACATCTCCTCGGCAGTTGCGGGGTCATTTGCAAAGCCTCTGGGCTATTGCTTTTCGCTGTTGCACGAGAAAGCCGGATTGAGTGGGTGGCAGTGGATGTTCGCCATCTACGGTATTGGTGAGTCTCGGGTGTGGTTGAGCTGCCCCACCGTGCCAGCTAACCCAGCAGTGACAATTGTAATCGGCCTCGGTGCTCTTTTCCTCGTCGTCGACTTCCCCGACAAGGCCACCTTCTTGTCCGACGAAGACCGGAGGATTGTCACCACCATCATCGAGCGCGACCGCGCAGACAGCGTCCCCGATCCGCTCACCTTTGCCAAGATGCTCACGTACGCCAAAGAGTGGCAGCCGTGGCTCTTTGCCCTCAACCTGTGCGCCTCCACAACGGCCGGCTACTCGCTAGCGTACTTTCTCCCCTCAATCTTGACGACAATGGGCTTCTCCAACGTCGAGTCAATGCTTCTCGGTACACCAGCGTTCTTCTGGGCCATCATCCCAGCCCTCGTCTCGGGCAGGATCGCGGACCGCGTCCCAGGCAGCCGCGCGCTCGTCATGATATTCAACCAACTCTGCGTCATCATCGGCACGCTCATGTACTCCCAACTGCCCAAGGCACAGCGCGCGGCCCGGTTCGCAGGCATCTTCTTCGCTGTTGGCGGAGCGCATGCCGGTGTGCCGCTGGCCGTTGCCTGGCAACAGACCAATATTCGGTCGCAGTCGAAACGCGCCTTTGGATCAGCGCTCACCATTGCGTGGGGTGGTATTGGAGGCATTTTTGGCTCGGCGCTGTTTATGCAGAAGGAGCAAAAGGCTGGATACCCTACGGGTGTGTGGTTTACCGTTGGCATCAACGCGCTGGTGATGGTCGAGTGTGCCGCGCTTTCGATGTGGATGAGGCGTCAGAACCGAAGGGCGGAGCGGGGAGAGACGGTCGTCGAGGGACATGAGGATTTTAGGTATCAGCCATAAGATATGACATACTGTAGCCGTTCAGCATGCATGGAGGAAGAATCGATTTACTGCTGGAGCATAATGGCTTGTGGTATTTGCATCCCACACGCAAGAGTGCTGCCGCGACTAACTGGTTCTCGACAGTGAAGCGATGTACAATGCTGCATAGTTCCACTACAATCCCCTCTTGCTTCCAATACTCTCACAGTTTCCGTTGACAGCCTAGATGGCCTTTAGGTCTGGTAACGGAAATCTTCGTTGCCCTCAAGAACAACCTCTCCACGATCAGCCCGGCGGTTCTGGCGCTTGAACCAGAGTGCGAGACCAATACTCCCAAAAGTCGTAAACACATTCACGCCAATAGTGAACCAGATCCCTGCCGTCAGCTCGTACACTCTCAACCCGAGCACTCACCTGTGGGGTAGCTCTTCTTTGACTCTGCCTGGCGAAACACTGCACCGGCCAATAATCCGCCAATTCCGCCCCACGCAATGACGACACCACTAGTGACGGCGCGCTTGCTCTGCTGCCTGATGCTCGTCTGGGCCCAGGACATGACGAGCGGAATGTTGGCGGTACTAGCCCCCGTAGCGAGGAATACGCCCACAAAGCGAGCAGCCTTTTGCGATTTTGGCAGCTGCGAGAACATGGCTGTCCCCAGGATGAGCATCAGGGCGTTGAGCACCACCATGAGGTATCGCTTCCCCTTGTACCGGTCGGCTATGATCGAGCACGCGATACTCGGGATCACGGCGTACAGGTGCGTAGGGCATCCGAGGACCATGGACTCAAAGTTTGAGAACCCCATGGTGGCGAGAATGACGGGCAGGAAGTACGCGAGCGAGTATGCTGCGATCGTCGCTGACATGAAGAAGATGCCAAACAGCCACAGCTTGACTTCACACAGATATGCCCCGACCTTGCGAAGAGTCACTGGATCGGCGACGGCGTCACCGCGATCACGCTGGATGCGCGTGTGCACAAACTCGCGTTCCTCCTGCGTAAGAAACTTTGCGGTATCGGGAAAGTCGACCAGTGCAAAGTAGGCAACGACGCCGATGAGGACGGTGATGATGCCGTACAGGGTGAAGACCCATTGCCAGCCGGCTTGATTGGCCTTGCCGTTGAGGAGGCTGAAGGTGTACCCTACTAGGGCGGAGAGGGAGCCGATTGTGGCCGAGGCCGTGTAGAAGATGCCGTTGCGGGTCGCCATTTGGCGGCGAGAGTACCTTCTTGTCAGCTAGGTCCTCTCCAGACACGGCGACGACATCCGAGGGTGCTCAGGGGCCGCAGAACTCACCAGCAAGAAATGAGATAGGTCGCACCAGGGAACAGGGTGGCCTCAAAACAGCCAAGGAGGACGCGGAGACCTGCAAGCTGGCTCCAGCTATTGACCCGCCCCATGCCTACCATGGCGAGGCCCCAAAGCACCACTGCAGCAGAGAGCCAGATCCGGGCGCCAAACTTACGCAGCCCAATTTGAGACTGAAGCGTCAGCGATCCCACTTAGATCTTTGGCGATCACTCACTGGAATCTCCAGCAAGATGTAAGGAGGGAAGAACACGAGCGTGATGATACTGTATCGGTCTCCAAACTTTGTGCCCAGCTGTGTTGGCTGGTCCATGAGCATATGATTTGCCTGGCGGGCCAGAGACAGATTGGTCCTGTCGATGAGGGAGATGGCGTGCATGGCAATGAGAATTGGAAGCAGGCGCCAGTCGATCTTGCGCATTGTCCGCTGGACAAACTTGGGGTCGTAGCCTTCATCAATGTTGCGAGGGGTTGGGGCGTAGGACTCGAGGTCTTGGACCTTGTCGTCGGTCGGCGTGTCGCTGCCGACATGCTCGATGTGTACCGCAGCAGCGTCCTTCTTGTCCATGATAGTCTTGAGACCCTTGGCAGTTGTGGAGAGATGTGGGGCACATCCAACCCCGCATCCGCAACGCCTTATAATCACAATGGACCGCTTGACACTGGAAGATAGCCGAAGATGCCTATCGCAGTAATCTGGAATCCTTGGTCGAAAAGGGGGCCCCGCTGCACAATCTCGATACACAATCTGGAAGGGCTTTGGAACAGTTTGATGCGTTTGACATGGCCCAAGAATGAGTCGCTGTGGAGCACTATTGTGGAGGTACCCATTCTCGGCGATTTGGTGGCATTTGGGCAGACATGTTGGTGGTGACGAGAGACTATCTCGGCGTTCCTGAGAGCGACCATCCCTCAACCTTCGAGAACGTCTTGGGCGGCGCAGTCCTCTGCCCGGTACTCTCGGTTACTTGTGAGCTGTCAACATCATTGCTTTCACTGCTTAAATTCCAAAAGCGTATACATGTGCACCTAGGCCGGGTAAGCTCAGCCCTCTGAAAAGAGTGCGTCCATGTGACTGACAGATCACGAACGCAACATCGGCACTCACCGACGCTGCTCGTTTTCAGTCGACAGTGACTTGTGGTCATGGGTCAGTGCATTGTGTCAAGAGGTGTCCTACCGACCATGCCTTGCAGATATACTTGCTAGTCAGGTGGTGCAAACCGACATTAGGCAAGCCTTTTCCTCAACTTCATATGAGTATTGACGACAACAACCCCACCCACCGAAACAGCGACATCAAGTAAAAGCCGCCCATGCGCCAGTCGAGACGCGTTCGAATCGACCGTGTCTATACACTACAGACGCAGAGTTCCCTGATTAGGCGAGAGAAAAGCCCTCTCCTCCATGTGCTCACCTAGGCCATTGAAGCCGTACAGTGTAAGGACATTGCGCTCAACGATATCACGATCCCCCCACCACGTGTCCGTTCCGGAAAGGCTAGGCCTTGTGTGCTGTTGACAGCGTCTCACAATGTCCACGGCCATGGGCCCACCCAGATCCAACCACTTTGTCTCGTACTCAATGTCGCCAGAGGGAAAGAGAGGCTGTACCTCCGTGACGCCACCAACAGACCATATGGCCAGTACTGTGTCCGTGTTCTGGACCTTTCTGAGTGAGTGAGGGATGGGGCGATGTCGGGGTTCGCATCGTGAAGACGTGCGAGTCAGGTCCGTAGCCGGGTTCCGTTGCTTATTGATTCGGAAGGGCAGATCACCTCTCGACTACGATTTGCAGATACAGACATGTTACATAACTTTGATGGCCACCAGTGCCAGTCCCCGATGAGGAAGTGCCTAGACGTGAAGTGGTCCTCGCCGCCAAAGACAATGCAGACTTTGCCGTGGGCAAGATCCCGGGGCTAGGCGACAGAGGATCCTCTACTAGTCCACGGGCTAGTGCCACTGGCCACCAGTCACCGGCGCGTCCGAATCCGCCGCTCCACTTGAAGTTGCTATTGCCAGCCACAGTCCCCTCCACCTTGGATTATACATGTATCAATCCTTTCGGGGGTGGAGTTTCGGCCTGCGCGACATGTAGCGGTGTCGCACCATGCGCCATGATGGCTTGCGAGTGGTTGCCGTACCACCGTGGTAGTGCGTGCAGGCAGCAGAACGAGACACCGGCTTTTGCTTTTGAATCACAACAAATTCTGCTAGTTCTTCACTGACACTGACGCAGTTCGGCATCCGACCATTCTCTCGGTTCCCAGCACCTACTTAGCTCGGCCGAGGCAGGCGAGCTGCTCAGAGCTGAGTGGGGGAAGAGGTCTTCCATTGGCCGGGGGAATGAGTCAACCAACCAGTCTACTTACGCCAGCTCTCCACACATGTCTTATCAGATGGCAGTAGTGTACCGATGACGAGAAGCATTCGCCGGCCGTTCCCGTGCTATTCGCAGACCTCGGCGACGAGAGCGACGAGAAGCGGAACAATGGAAGCGGGCAGCTAAACAACGGCATGGCCAGTGGAGCCCACGCGTCGATCGTGCACAGGCACCACAGACGCGTCCTATGTACCTTGCTGCACCCGCGGCTGTCACCATGCCATCCTCCTCGGCCTGCCGTTCCTGTTGAGAAAGAAGGTTGAGCCGAAGTGGACCTGGCATGCAAGCGCGTCTACCATGACGAGTCAGCACATGCTGGACGACGTTTCAAGATTATGGTTATTCATACTCTTATTCCATGACATCAGGCAGACGCTTTACTTGTGCTTACGTGGCCACGAGCTGCCCCTTCAAACGACACAGATTCACTCTCAGTCGCCTCCCTTGCATAGGCCTGTCTGGCCGACATCGGTGCTCTCCTCCATTGCCCGTCTTTGGGACAGTCTCGTCACAGGCAGGGGCTTTCACTGAACCCGGCGTTTGTCAGTGTGCGTTTCAATTACAGTTGCTAGGCACATGCCGGTTTACAAGGCACAACGCTGTCGTATGTACGTTGCTCACCTCCCAGGACATGTCTTTAGGTTTACGATGAGAACGAGCTCCCGCTCTTCTTCTTTCTCGTTCCAGACCTGCAAGGTACCGCCGGCGAATGCTACGGAACACCTACCCCAGGCATCCATTGTCTTGGCACTACAGTGTTCATGGCAGGACGTGAATCACCTGCTATACCTAGGCCTTGTTCTTGCAGCATAAAAGGTGCTGCTGCTGTGTCGACTCCCCAGCCGCCCACTTTCGATACATAGCCTGGCGCGCGTCGATTATACTCTGCAGCGCAGCATTCGGCAATCAGTGAACGACGTCGACCGTCAACCCTTTCACCCACATTTCACCTACCGCATAGCACATCCGCCATGCTGCCTCTCGTCACATTCGTGGCCGTGCTCACGGCCTTGAGCAACGTCTCGGCCTACTTTGTCAGCATCCAGCCCATCATCACCGCGCGCATGGACCCCATCGTGAACCCCGGCGTCGTCTCCTCGCATGTCCACCAGATCTACGGCGCCAACAACTTTCGCTCCGTGCTCAACAAGCCTACCGAGCTGCTGAACGCCGACTGCACCTCTGCCAGCATCAAGGTGGACAACTCAAACTACTGGGTCGCCCACGTTTATTTCATCAATGACGACGGCAAGTTTGAGGCTCTCCAGTCGACTGGCGGCCGTGTATACTACCACCGGACTAACGAAGACTGGACCTCGCCGTTCCCCCAGGGTTTCCGCATGCTAGCCGGAAACGCGATGAATCGCGACGTGTACCAGCCGCAAATGGCGGCGACGGCCCTTGGTTACTCATGCGACGGCGTTTCGCCTGGTGGCGTGCGCGCCTACCTGCCCAACGGCACGCATTTCCCCAATGGCTGCTCGCAGATCTCGCAGACCATCACCTTCCCTAGCTGCGGTTGGGCCAACCAGACGCTCGACGTGCCCAACCACCAGGACCACGTCGCGTACCCTATCTCTACCGGCGGCGGCAAGGTGTGGCTCGACCCCTTCCATGGCAAGGAGTGCCCCCCGTCTCACCCCGTCAAGTACCCCAACATCCACCTCGAGGTCTACTACGTGCTCTCGGCAAGGCAAAAGGCCATGTGGGGCAACAAGAAGCGTGTGAACCGTCTCGTTCTGTCCAACGGCGACTTGCTCGGCTCGACCAACCACGGCGACTTTGTCATGGGCTGGGAGCCCAAGGCATTTGCCGACTCGCTCAAGGGCTGCGCCAATGCACCTGGTGGCGATGCGAACAAGTGCGGAGTGTTCGCCGGCAAGGGGAGCGACAGTGACTACGGCCGCAACTGCCGCTTTGCAGGCATGATCCCCGATGAGGAGGTCGGTTACGCGCGGCCCCTCGACAGGCTCCCGGGCTGCAACCCCCTCTGGGACCGCAACGCCGGCAACCAGAAGCCTGCTTGCTCTGGCGCAGTCAACCCCGGATGGGTCGCTCCCAACGCGATCTTCCAGAACCAGCGCCGCTACCCCATCCCCGTCGCGTTTGACTTTGGAACCACCCCTGTGCGCGACTACAAGCCTGTGGCCTACGGCACCGAGGGCTGGTTTGAGCCCTACAACGACCAGACCTACTGCTGCGGTGTGGTTGCGCCCAACCTCGGCAAGTGGTTTACCTCGACGCTCGCAGAGGTCAGGGCCAACAAGAACATGGCCACGGCGCCCAACAAGATTGACAAGGTCTACAACCAGAAGGACTCGTCAAAGTACACCGACACCAGGCCCCCGCAGCCGGTCTCGAACAAGCACCACACGATCAACTACAAGATCACCACCAACTGGATCCCCAACGGTGTCGGCAACACGCCGCCCACCAACTACCCTGGTCTGCTCAAGCCCTCGGCCGTCAAGAGGAGCCAGAGGAAGAGGATGGGCAAGGGTGGCGAGTAGGCGTTTGTGATAAGTAAAGGGCTGGACCCATAAGGTGGTAGTTTTATGAAGTCTTTGCAAAGGCTATGGCACCAGGCCAGATGAGCCAGGGAGTGCGTACATTGATGTAGTGGAGCGTCATGGTCAGGGGTCGCCACAGGCAAACCTTACTGTGCGGAAAGCAGGCGCGAAAGTGGAGGCGTCACCGACGGTTGCAGTCACGTGACGGTCTCCTCTGTGTGGCCTTGTGTGGCTCTTCTAGGCGACAATCAATGCCAATGCATGGAACAACGTCGCTAGACTGTGAGGGCTTGCATTGGCATGTAGGCAGCAAAGAGGGCTCATAGGTGCCGCAGCGCGTGCCGATGCAAAGGTAAAGCGGCCGCATTTCTGCCGTGAGGCAGTGGCTCGTAGGAGCTGTCTCGTGCTCGATTTTTAGTGAGGCTATCCACTTTGTCAAAGCATAAGACCCACGTCCTGAGTCAAGTCTGACAATAAGTCACCCGCAGACACCTCAAATGGCCCGTCACTGCCACTGGGCACCTCTTAATCCCTCCCACTGGCCGCCGTGGCCAAGCCTCGTTATATCAGTTGGAAGATAGTTTGACTTTTATTCACATGACTTTTATTCAGGTGTATGAAATCAATTTGTCATGGGTTCGAGCCCCATACGAGGCTTTTTGCTGCCCAGACCGACTTGAGTGATGGCGAGGGACGAATTGGAGATGGCAGGAAGCATGTTGGTGATGGGGACGACGGGGCTGCTCATCAGGGTCAGCAATCACTCGCACCTTTGCCCTCTTCCCTGCCCGCGCCATGGACTGTGTAGCTGCCATCAGGGAGGGCCGTATTCAGCATCGATCATATTGTGGGACGTTAGAGCGCTCATGCATGCTTTTAACTAGGTCAGTTCGTCATTTCAGTCTCTCAGTATGCGGGCGTTGTAGCGGTGGGTTGATTCTATTGAGCTGCAACGATGAGAAGGAGCCGATAAGCTCAGTGTAGGCCATTGTCAAGAGCCCAATGGAGTCGACAGAGATGTAACTGATTCATCGGGTTAGATGTTCGCGATATAAAGCCCAAGCCGACAATCTGGCCCAACTCCCCACCAGACATCGCCAGAGGACGTCTCCCACTCAATCATACTCTTTATCCCACCCACCGATCCACCGCTCACCCCGGGCCACCAGAGGCGACCGATCCATCCCCTCGAGACGCTCTAGCAGCCGCTTGGCCGCTGCAATATCTGCTTGCGCTTCCACCTCCATGCCACCCCACTCGGCAACCTGATCCTTGTGCTGTTCAATGAACGACACCACACGAAACAGCCAATCAGAAACCTCGTCGACGACGGCCGGAACCTTGCCGTTGTAGGCCGTGCTGCTGGGATACGCTGGGAGAATGTAGAGCATGTCACCATGCTTGTAGCTTGGGAGGGCGGTGGGGTGAACGATGCCATAGAGGCTCTCAAAGGTGATTTCAACCTGGTAGGGTGTCCATTCCTTGGGAAAGGCCGATATACCGCGCAGGGATAGCGTGTGCAGGAGCTTAAGCTCACGGTTGAAGGTCTCTGTATAGCACTCAGAAAGTGAATCATAAAGACTCCTAGAGAAGATTGGATGGTGTGGGACGTACCGGCCAGGGGCTCTCTGAGGCAGCCAATGTTCCACATGCGCTCCGCCTTTGCTTCCCCCTCAGCAAAGAGTCGTTTCTTCAAATGCGGGTCGTCCCAGGCTTGAAGTGAGAGTCTCTTGACGCACATGAGAAGATCCCAATAGAGATCAAAGGCCTCTGCGGCCCGACCGATAAAAAAGTCCAGCGTGTCCAGGAGCTGTTGCCGGGTGGTCGTCTGCGAGGTGTCAGTCACGTATGGTATTTGGGCATGCTCACTTTACGAGTGCCTATGGACGGCTTCCAGTGGAAAGCAGTGAGGTAAATCTCAGCCGACTGTGGTAGGAAAGAGGTTTTGGTATAGAAGATGGACCAACCCCGCTTCAACACCGACAAAGGAATAAGAAAGGTTATCACTTGAGTCGAATGCTCTGTTGAGCGGCGGCGTGGTGGGCTGGCTTGAGCAAAGGGCCTTGGTGTGGTCCAGAAAGGATACTTGGGGTACGGCGTACAGGGATGAGCGGCAGCCATAGTGATCAAAATGAGTGCAATGCTAGATCGTGGATGGATGGAGGGATGGATGGAAGGGCGGATGCATGTGCATGCATGAATGGATGGGACGGATGCGGCAGGATTTGCCACCCAGCCAACAGCCGTGGTTGATTTCTCTCGCGTGTGCAGCCAGCCGTGTCTCCCACAGCGGCTCTTTCCTTCTTTCTCTTTCTCTTCTTCTTCTTCTTCTTTGTCGTTGTTTATCCAGTGTATTTTATTCTCTGTGCCATGGAGGAGTCCAAGAAAGGAGGCAAGGGCATGCGAGTTCGGCGACTAGAGAAAGTTTCTACCTGTGCCGACCCGCTCTCCTCGTCGCACAACCCTGCGACAACCACCTCTCCCGGCATACCTACCACATCCCCATTCCCCTTGGCTTTCTTGTCGAAACCTCGCCCACCTTCCAGCCACTATACCCCTCAAGGGACACGCCAACGTTCCACCCTCGACCAGGGCCACAACTCGACCATCAGTGCCCCAGAGATTGCCACAGAGTCGGCACCCACTTGCACCATTTCGCATCCACCAGCAACGTCCTCTTCCCCTACCCGTTGCAACCTTCATGGTTCCTGCCAGTCTCAGTGTCATGCCTCGGGGGTAGACCTTGCCAAGCCCCAGGATGACCACGAGGCAGTCAAGAGATCGTGGGAGGTGGACTGGACGGGGGGGCAATCCCAGCACGTTCCCACCAGATGGCACCCGCCCGTTCTATGCTCATTTCCCTGTAGCACCGGACACATTGGTAAGCCAGAACTAGAACTGATCAGGTCTCGGTATATTTGAGCTGACACAAGCTAGTTTTCCGGTACATTGTGTTCTTCTTGTTGTGTGGAGGAATTGCAGGCGTCTGTGTGCTCCTCTACCTGGCGCGGGAGGCTGTCAATCATGCAGACAAGCTGCAGGGCAAAGAGACGGACATCATATTGAACCGAGTGTACGTAAATTGGCCTGGTGAATCGCTTAGAGCTGACCATCAGGTTGGCTGCCATTTTGGTTGCCATTGCGGCCGGTCTCTCTGGGTTTTGCATGATGATGCTAGGCGTGCTGATTGCGCAAGGCGAAAGGGATAGGGCCAAGCGCAAAGAATTCAAGAAGGCCGTTCACGCTCGCGACTTCTTCGACAATTACCGCAAAGCAGAGGAGGGGCGAGCCGCTGACAGGCCCAAGCAGGACGAGCAGAGGGAAGAAGATGTCTGGAGCCAGACGGGCAAAGTTGAGAAGAGGGAGACGCGAATGCGCCGCGGTTACCGAGAACTTGAAGACGAAGGACAGGCGGAAGAGGGCGGGGAAGGGAGTGGAGTTGTGTGGTTGGCCATGGACAACTTGGGCACGGAGGGCTCTCGATCCGTCATGGCTGGCACTTCCAACAAGTCAGAGGAGGCTCCCGCTCTGTACAACGCAGGTCGCCGCCACACGCACGGAGTTGTTTAGGAGAGAAAATGTCGTTTACGCTCTTGCCACCAGCGTCATGTTTTGTAGATGCGTACAGTGTCGTGTTGATGAATGATGGCGACTAGCGCACCACACAAACTTGTTTCCCATCCTGCTGCCTCTTGGCCAATAGCTATTGACTCGAGCACTTGACTCCTCATCCTCCTCAATGACAGACTGTGTTCCACTACCTCAGCCGATTGGGTCAATGCCCGTCGGCCACACGCCTCCTCCCTCCATCAACACAACACCCACCAGGTATATCAGGACAGTGTGGGAGTCTCCTCCCTTGTTCCCACCCACCTCTCTCAATCATCCCATTAAGAATGACCACCGATCACGAGCAAGACTCCACGGCCACGCCAGTCCAGTCGACCCTCCCCAGCTCGCCTGCTCCAGACACCAAGCTCGGCGCGACGACGCCTCCTGCCACCCGGCGCCCAGGTCCCTGGCAATGGTTTTTTTACTACTGGCACTCCATCTTCCGCTCAGGCTTCCCCCTCATCTGGTGGGTAAAACCCCACTGGCGCACCCGCGACATGCAAAGCCAGCGCGGCAAGGTAAGCTCCCTCTACCCCTCCTACTCCACCACGTCCAGACCCCGAGTTCACACGCCCACACAGGTAGTCGTCGTCACAGGCGCAAACTCGGGGACGGGCTACGAGACCGCGCGCGCATACTATAACGCCGGCGCGACAGTCTATCTCGCGTGCCGCTCGCACGTCCGTGCCGAAGCGGCCATGGCGGCCATCAAGCGCGGCGACATGCGCGACGTGCATGGCACCGTGTTGTATGATGTGCGTGATCCCGAGACTGTGGGGGAGCTGCGGCTTGTGCAGCTTGATCTGTCGGATCTCGACAGTGTGGACCACTGTGTGCACCAGCTTGAAGGGCTGGAGCGGCTGGACGTCCTCTTTGCCAATGCTGGCATTATGGCTACGTGAGTGTTCTTGGAACTGGTTGGGCCAGCTTCGAGGGTCATGGTTGACCTGGCAGTGAGCCTGGACTGTACACCAGGCAAGGCTATGCTCTTCAGTTCGGCACCAATGTAAGCTGTCTCTCCCTCACCATGGTCCTGTAGTCCCTCCTCGCACACTCGGCTTCTCCCACCCAATCTCCAACTGCCCTCGGGAGGTGCTGATCTCCAGACCCTCGGCCACCAACGCCTGATCTCCCCCCTCCTCCCCCTCCTCCAACGCACCTCGGTGCTCACCAACACCCCCTCGCGGGTAGTCATCGTCACGAGCAATGGCCACGGCTTTGCCCCACGAGGAGGCATCAACTACGCCTCCCTCGTCCCCAGCGGCCCCTCCCTCGGCAAGTGGGAAGACTACGGCCAGTCAAAGTGGGGCGACATTGCCCTGTCAAAGTACATTCACAACCACTACGGCCCCAACTCTCCCGCCACAGCCAGTGGTAGCGGGGAAGTATTCGCCTTTGCGGTGCACCCCGGCACGGTCGCGTCCAACCTCGCGGCCCACCTGGACGGCTTCCAGCGCATGATGAGCCATCGCTGGCTCGCCTCGCTGGTCGCCGTCGCGCCGCCCACGGGCGCGCTCAACCAGTTGTGGTGCTCTGTTGTCGGCGTTGAGGAGGCCCGGCAGCTTAGTGGAAAGTATATCTCGCCGTACCAGGCCGCGGCAGTTTGTCGGCCTGACCTTGAGGAGGAGGGGGTTGGGGAGGCTGTGTGGGGGTGGTGTGAGGAGCAGGGGAAAAAGCGTCAGTAGCCTCTGCGCTGCAGAGGTGTACAAGTGAGCGAGTGTGGCAACTTTGTCGAGATCGCAACTGAAGACAAGATTTGGTGGCCACTTCACGAGCGCTCTGCACATACATACATGCGCTGCACTGCCAAATGCAAAGATGTCTCCCTCATAAAATCACCATCCGCAGTCTCACTCTGCAGACTCATGTATCCCATCGAAGGGTCGTTACAGGACTTGGAGGCGCGACCGACGGACGCGCCGTGAAGTCGCCGAACAGACTCACGACCCTTCCCGTCTACCAAGTCGACGCGTGTGAGTTCTTTACATCCACCTCGCGCAAATTACTATCCTCAGCATAGTCAAAGCGTTACACCAGGGAAGATGCTGAAACGAGTGGAAGGGCCGTCGTCCCGGAAACGCGTGCTGCGCAGATGTCGCCGAGCTCCGAGGTTTTCGACCACACCACGCTGCGTTGGTGTTGGTGTTACGAGCAGTCGGCGCGACAATGGCCAGTCGGTCAGTGTGCTCAGAGGTGGGGACATCAAACTTTCTAGCATTGCACTCATCTCTGTCCCAAACGTCCATAATGCTCGTCACCCTCGGCTGGCTCAGCCTTGGCGTGCTCGCCGTCTCAGCCTCGGCACTCAGCACACGCCAGGACGCCACCGCGCCGAAAAGCTCGCTGCTCACCCTGCCCTTGTTCCACTACGAGGACGGCTCGGGCTTTGACCAGTACAGTGGGGGATCCTACTTTGGCGTCAACGTCACCGTCGGGTAAGCTGCCTCCCCAACACTGGCTGACCGCAGCACCCCGCCGAAAGAGATCACTTTGGCGTTGACGCTGGAGCAGGAGGGGCTCACCATTGTGCCTACCTCAGTGTACAATGTGACCCTCAGCAATGCCGATGGAGATACCTGGGTCCCGCTCACGCCGTGGTTTGCGTTCGATAACACGTCGTCGTCCAGTTTCGAGTTTGGGCCGAATACGACCACTTACGAGAGTTTTCACTACGTTACGCGCGAGACTTACTCCGTCAATGCGGCACGGGAGACGGTGGTGATTGGTGGCGCGACTGTTCCCAACATGAGCATTGGTACGTCATCCGTCGCTGATGAGTTCAACTGACACACGCAGAGCTCCTCGCAAACGCAGCAAACAATTCTGCCCGGGCGCTGCACACCGCCCTGCCAGCGGGCGGTATCCTCGGGATGGGCCTCAGCGCAATCTCGTCGCGCATCTTCAAGCCGGAACAGAGCCACAACGGCTGGATCCGCGCGGCCGTCGGTGGCGAGGGCACCACCAACCAGTGGCCCAACACCTCTTTTGCGCTCGCCCTGGACCGGAACCCCGCCAACAACTCGGGCGTCATGATCCTCGGCGGCGACGACGACAGCCTCTACGACGGCGAGCTGACCGAAACCCCCATCGAGTACGACAGCTGGATGTGGGTGATTCCCCTTGGTGGCATCAAAGTCGATGGCATCGCCGTGAGCGGCCTTGATAAGGCCAACCCCCAGTGGCTTCCCAGCATGACCGACACGCCGCTCAACGCCCTCCTCGACCCGACGTTTGGGCACGTCGAGTGGCCCCCCTCGGCCGTCGACGCTGTCCTCCGCACAGTCCCCGGCAGCAAACAGGCGGCCGACACCCACGACACGCCCGGCGTCTGGACCGTGCCCTGCGACACGACCTCGGCAATGGTCATGACCCTCGGCGGCGTCGACTATCCGATCGACACCAAGACGTGGGTCATGGCGGACAAAGACGACAAGCGGGGGAACTGCGAGACACGGTTTCGCGCGTGGGACGACCCCCAGACTTCGCCGCAGGTCGATGCTTGGCCGCTTGGACCGCTCATGCGGAATCTGTATGCCAGCTATGTGCTCACTGACGAGAGCGCCGTTGTGAGGCTCGCTAGGGCTGTTGGAGGTCCAGTGAATGAGACAAAGCCGGAAGTGCAACAGGTCGAGGATCCCAACCATTGGGCGTCGGAGTCGGGTGCTAGCTGTGCTCGTGCATGCTCTCTGCTCCTGGTTGTGGCTGGTGTTGCCGCAGCTGTCGTTATGTAGACTTGCCCACATGCATTTCAGTGTCCGTCACATACTCTCCAGGTTGACCCGTCTTAGTACCAACAGGGCAAGCGGAGAGCGAAATGAACCGTAAGTGGCACCAACCCACCACCACACAGGACAGTACGCAGCAACAGCGGAAACAATAGCAACACTTCATTGTCAAGACATTGGTATAGACCGGCTACATCAGAACGGCATTCAGACTCAGACGAGCAGCATAATGCCGGCAGCGACGGCAGCAGCACCGACGCTGACACCAGTGCGGCCAGCACCGGAGCTGGAACCAGCCTCGGCGCCGAGGGCAGTGCCCTTGGTGCCAGAGCCTGAGCCCTTGTCGCCGGAGCCAGAGCCAGAGCCTGAACCAGAGCCAGAACCCGAGCCGGAGCCGGAGCCAGAGCCAGAGCCGGAGCCGGAGCCGGAACCGGAGCCCTTCGAGCCAGAGCCACTGCCAGTGCTACCAGAGCCCGAACCAGAGCCGGAGCCAGAGCCAGAGCCCGACCCGCTGCCAGAGCCCTTGCTGCCGGACCCAGAGCCAGACGCGCCGGACCCAGAGCCCGAGCCGGCGCCAGACCCAGAACCAGAACCAGAGCCAGAGCCAGAGCCCTTGCTACCGGAACCAGAGCCAGAGCCACCAGAGCCCGAACCGGAGCCCGAACCGGAGCCTGAACCGGAGCCAGAGCCAGAGCCAGAGCCAGAGGGCCTGCCGCCGCCGACGCGGTCAGTGGGCATGGGGACGGTCGAGGAGGCGCGACCACCCGAGCCGCTGCCGGAGCCACCAGAGCCGGAGCCCGAGCCGGAACCCGAACCAGAGCCAGAGCCAGAGCCAGAGCCCTTGCTACCCGAGCCAGAGCCAGAGCCACCGGAGCCGGAGCCAGAGCCGCTACCCGAGCCAGAGCCGCTACCCGAGCCAGAGCCAGAGCCGGAGCCGGAGCCAGAGCCAGCAGCCTCGGTGCCACAGTCGGTGACGGGGACCTCGCCCTCATCGCCGCGGGCCTTGAGGGGACTGGTCTTGTCAGTCTTCGTACACGCCGTGTCCTAGGACGAGACTTACGCGGGGGCACGCTTCTGGAGGGGACGGTCGACGTCGCGGGCCAGGGCGTTGAAGTTGGGCGCGTCGTTGGGCATGGCGTTGACGGCCGCACCGGCGAGGGCGGCGATGGCGAGGAAGAGAGTGGTCGACTTCATAGCTGAATTGTGGTGGTGTTGATCAATGGGAAAAGAACACATGTCTGGCTGCGGACAGCCTTTATAACTGTTGTGCCGATGGATGATGGCTGTGCATGTCCCCGAACGTCCGTGTTTGTCGTGGCAACGGCGAGGTCCGAGTGTGGTCATTCGCCGTCGAGATGGTGGCTGAGTTGCATGCGACTCATCGCGGGCGGTGTGTCCATTGGCGTCATTCCGGCAACTTCAGAGGCGGCGCCATGCGCTGCGAGCACAACAGACAGTTTACCAGTTGTGGAAGGCTTCGGATCTGGGCTCGGAGCGAATGGCAGGAACTCAGTGGTAATGTGTCCGGTGCGCCAGTCAACGGCGTGTTTGCTGCGCTTGACATGGCCCAAAGGAGGGCTGAGTTGCAGAGTTTGCTGCACAGCACGTGGCCTTACACGGGGTGAGACGAAACGGCGGTCTGCCGAGAGCGCAAGCCGTCAGCCAGCGTTTATTTTGGTGCTCTCGGCAGGCGATTGATGACCTGGATCTACAGCCATTATAACAAGAAACGGCTAGAGTGAGCAAGAGTCAGTCCCCGATGTCACCTGTTCATGTGAGACGAAGATCCACCGAGTGATCCCAGCTCGACAACGACTTAGGCCCATGCCGTGAATAATCGCTCTCCACTGGAAGCTGAAGTACCTCTGCCGTCCACCCAGGCAGGCCACCCCCATTCTCCTCCGGCCATCTCCCACCCAGTTGGGCCTCTCGAAGCAGCATGGAGGCTGGACGATATTCAATCAGCCAGGAACATGTTCAGCATCAACCGTCGCTGCAGCTGAGTGGGCAGGCCAACGAAGGATGACGAAGCATGGGAAGCCGCTCGTTGACTTTGCTCTTGTTTGGTGCTCATAAGTCGCCGCCAGCGTGAGAAGGCAACGCTTCGTGGCCGGTTTCGTCACGAGCGTGCAAAGGAAGATTGTTCTGAGCGTGTACATTGGTCGGTGGACGCATTAGGTTGGACTGGAGGGTGGGATGGAAGCGATGAGAACGGTGTCATCCAAACAATCCGAGCTGTAGTCATGGGATGCAAATGGCGGGATCAAATTTGGCGACAAAGTGTAAGCAATCCCTCTGGTGTTGCACGTGCTGGTTGCCATTGTAACCAACGTCGTGGACATTGAGTGACAATGACCCCCGTAGCGACTATTAAGAGCTAAGTGGGGCAAGAGCAGCTCGGGTAAGGAGCAAGACGTTCAAAAGGTGGATGCACAAGGATGTTTGGGTGGCGGAAGGGGAAATTGATCCCGGATCGTCGTCACAAGTGACCTAATTGCTTAATTTCAGGCACGATTGACTCCGGTGCCTGAAATATCTGAAACACACTTTCAAGTTTACATAAGCAGTTGACCACCTGTTCCTACTACTGATGCTTCTGACACAGCCCGAGAGTTGTCAATCGGGCATCCAGACAAGTCATACCCCATTACTGACAAAGCGGGCGTTTATTGCTCTCAGCCTCTCGGGCCTCGCGGCGCAACTTGCTTCCCTCCCTTGCCGCCGCGCCGCGGGCCTGGCGCTGGGCGGCTGTTGTTGGGCTGCCTCCAGAGTGTGAGCCCAGTTGGTGTGCGGGGATATCTGTAGCCTGGTTGCAATTCTGGTGAAGTGACGGCGGAGGTGGGACAATACCGCGCTTCCAGTATGCTGATGCGGTGTCGAGGCCGTTGATGCTTGCAGGGGTGGCGATGGTGGAGCTTGCCCCTCTGTGTCGGTCAGAGCTATCAGCTGAGACATTTTTGAAGGTGGCATAGAGGAGTAGAGATGGCGAGAGTGTGATGATGCCTTTGCGTCGTTGGTGTCTCCGTGGCCATTCAGGTGCCTAACGTCGAGACGGCTTTGGTTCGAGTGCGTGTTTGCGGCCATGCTTGGGAGCAAGCCAGTCCCTGTCGCCATCCTAACAAGAGGCACTGGTTGAGGACTGAGGACTCTGGCAAGATATTGAGTCCAGTGATGGATGAGGACATGAGAGGTCAGCTTGCGCTGGCTGCAAGGAAGCAAGTGACCAAGTGACAATTCCAGAGTTTTGGGGAGGGAATTAATGAATTAAAAATGAGTCACACCACAGACCACGAGTTCATCGGCAGATGAACACGCATCTAATGTTAACGACAAAGAGCTACACGGCAACGCTCCTATGTTCGCAGCTTACGGAAGACTGATTATGTGAAGTACGACTTTGCTTGCCCAAGAATACGCTCGTCATCTCCGGCAGCCAAAATGTTCTGAGTGAGACGCCACAGTAAGGCCGTGCAACAAGGAAACTTGCCAAGCACTGTAAAGGAACTGCAGGTGCGGCGATCGCTTATCAGACAAAAGTATCACACATGGCTGACCATTAGGAGCAAGTAGACGATAATGCGTTGGGTGGACAGGTGGAAGACTCACGCTATGACACCGGGAATGCCGCCCGGATGTGTTGATAGATAGCGATATCAGGTCCCAGGCACCAAACCACAGTCGTAGCTCATAATCAAGCTACGACCTGGACACGCAGCTACAAGCACAAGCGGGACATCTCAGCTCAAAGTACAGCAGAGGCCTCATGAGAGGCCTGTCAAGCTGAAGTGTATGGATGCAAATGATTGAGGATGCATACGAGGAGTTGTTGAAAGTTCGAATAGACTGCTGGCCGGAGGGGTGCGATGCCTAGAGGAGTCTATACTCAAGTACAAGTCCCTGGTTCCACATACAGTATTGACACGCACTTGAGGCAAGCTGAATATGCTTGCATGGGGTATGTGCCCATCCCGAGACGGTCATGCCCTTCAGAGGCAAAGGAGGTCTCACGGAGGGGGGGTTAAGCGGCGACCGGCCCGCGGCGCGCCGGTCGGAACCTCGGCTCGGCTTATCCGGGCAGCTCGATCTGATACCACTGCCCACCGCTATATACCACAGCTCGCTGCTGCCGCTTGTACAACAACCAACCCCGCTCTGTATTTGGCAACATGGTCAACAAAATGGCAAGTTGAGTAACCCAAGGAGGTTTGCTGACCTTCTAGCCTCTCGACCCCACCATTACCGGCTTCACTGTCCGCGACTTGCGCTTTCCGACATCGCTCGATGCGATCGGCAGTGACCCTATGAACACGGCTGGCGAGAATGCCCACGGCTATATCGTGTATCACACCGACACTGATCTCGACGGCATCGGCTGGTCGTTCAGCAATGGCCAGGGTAACGAGTGAGTACCTCTGCTTTCGGCAGATGGACGTGACTGACAGTACCGTCAGAGTTCTCTGCGCCGGCATCCGCTGCCTCGCTCCCCGATTTATCGGCCGCAAGCTCTCATCACTCACTGCCGACTTTGCCCAGACCCACCGCAACTTTCTCGGGGGCCAAACGCGCTTCATGTCTCCAGAGGTGAGCCCCCCACACACTCCACCGCTGACATCCAGCGCGGCGTGATGCAGCTCGCCTCGAACGCCATCCTCAATGCCCTCTGGGATCTCTGGGCCAAGGTCGAGGGCAAGCCGCTCTGGAAGCTCATTGCCGACTTTACCCCCGAGCAGCTCGTCAGCGTCATCGACTTTCGCTACATCACCGACGAGTTGACGCCCGAGCAGGCCCTGGCGTGGCTCAAGGAGAAGGAGAAGACCAAGCACGAGAGGCTGGCGCTGGCTGTCCAGAACCAGGCGGTGCCGGGGTACAATACCAGTGTCGGGTGGTTGGGTCTGTCTGACGAGGAGGTCGAGGCTGGGCTGAAAAAGGCTGTCGACGAGGGGTTCCGGCATTTCAAGCTCAAAGTCGGGCAGGGTCTCGAGACTGACCGCAAGCGGCTGGGCATGGTCCGCAAGGTCGCTGGCGACGACGCCGTCATCATGACCGACGTCAACCAGCTCTGGGACATTGACGTGAGTGGCCTGTGGGACAGCCCATCTGACAAACAGTACGCCATCGAGTACATGCCCAAGCTCGCCGACCTGGGCCTCTGGTTCATCGAGGAGCCCACCTCCCCCGACGACATTCTCGGACACGCGCGCATCCGCAAGGCACTGAAGCCCCACGGCATCGGCGTCGCCACGGGAGAGCACGTTAACAACCGCGTAATGTTCAAGCAGCTCCTGCAAGCCGAAGCGATCGATGCGGTGCAGCTCGACGCGCTCCGGCTCTCGGGCATCAACGAGATTCTCTCCGTGTGCCTCCTCGCTGCCAAATTCGGCGTTCCCGTCGTCCCCCACTCGGGCGGCACGGGCATGCCAGAGCTCTGCAACCATATCTCACACTTTGACTTTGTGTCCATCTCGGGCAAGAAGTCCATCCTCGGTGAGTCCTCCCCTCTGCACCCGTGGCTGACCACGGACTAGAATACACCGACCACTGCCACGAGTACTTTACCGACCCAGCAGAGTTCAGCGGTGGCCACTTCCATGCACCCACAGCGCCTGGCTACTCGTGCCAGATCACTGATGAGGCGTTTGCCAAGTTTGAGTGTCCGCAGGGCAGCTTTTGGCAGAGTGAAAAGGGGCAGCTCATGCTCAATGACCCGTGGAGGGGATGTGCTGCTGAGCAGACTAGTCCGATGAAGTGAGATGCAAGTTTGGTAGTTTCTGCATGCATGGCTTAAAATTATGACTGCTACATATTCCTTCAAAACGTCTCTGTGTGGGCCAGTTCCCATCGTCTATGCCTGCGTACCGTGGATGGACACGGTTTGGCAGCGTTACATGAGCAGGGTGCTGCTAAACAAGCTGCCATCTTCCAGGAAACCAGGCTGAAGAAACTGGTCAATGTCAAGAAGGAACCCGAAATCAACCGCCGAGTCTGCATCTTTTGGCCGATGGCTGCAAGCGCACTGATCCTGGCGGCCGACCTGCACATCAGCAAGATACAGTAAACCGTACTCACCCTGCATTGCTGGCCGTCGCTCATCCATTCAGCCACCGAGATACCCATCTCCTGAGCGATCAGGCCGAGGTTGCAAGCCATGTCACACGGGAAGAAATTTGCAGACCGGTTCGAGTCGACCATGGCTGTGATGGCCATCTCGTAGTATCTCTGTGCGCTGGTGCGGTCCATCGTTCGCCCCGCAACTTGTCGGCCAAATGCCGAGGGTGTCTTTGGGATCAGACTTGACCGTGGCGTGGTGCCTATACCACATACGCCGATGGTCGCCATGCTGAGCAGGATGGCGGCCGAGTGGGCAAGAATCATGAAAGCGTAGTCGTACCCGTAGCACAGGATCGTGTCGTTGTCGTCGCGAGAGTCGTCGGCAAAGTCCTGGATGATGCCAGCGGCACAGTCTTCAGCCTGGACATGAGCCTCTGCCAGCGAACCAGTAGCTTGTGCGTACCTTTTTCAAACATTTGGCCAGCATGTCTGACCCAGTCACACCTTGAAGACCTGTCCTCTGCAGAAAGAGCTCGCTGTCTGGATGCGATATCGGCTTGAGTGGAACAGAGTGCAAGCAGAGACGGATGTGATTGTAGAGTATCTTGACTGGTCGTTGCGACCGGCCAAGCTTTGCGGATAGAGGCGAGCCTGTAGTCAGCTCCTGAAGGTAATCTAAACTCACGAGCCCAGAGCCAACGGCTAGCAAAAGCGTCTAATCGACCGCTCATCTCGCGCATTTCACTGAGAAACGACGACGGCACAGCCTTGAGCATGACATTGACGAAGCGGCTGTATTGCTTGGCAATGTTGGCGAGCTCAACGTATGCAGCCACACATGCGGCCGACTCGGCAGAGCAGAGCAGTCCTAAGCTGGACGAAGGGTCGTTGGAGTGAAGGAATGATAGAAGCAGGGATGTGTCAATGGTCGGCTCCTCGTAGCCCTCTGTCTCTGGTCTGCCGAACCCGACGGTAAAGCTGGGCAAGTCAGCATCCAGCGTAGCCAGTCAACCCACAATCGGTCGAAAGCAAACAGACATAGATATGTCTTTAGACTCGCAATGGCTCTAGCGGTAGGCTGCGCCGAGCCGGAGATGAGTGCCTGGGCTGCCAAATGAATGCCCAACCGCCTCGCCAGTCGATAGGCTGACCCAGTCATCATCCAAGGATCAGGCGAGCCGCCGCGGTCTTGCAAGCCCCAAGCGCATTGCAGCACAATAGCTTGAATGTCCTCTAAGACGCTATCAGTGTTGGTCAAAGTGTCGACACGCACCAAGACAGTGAACCTTGGAGATCAGGGCTTGAAAGTAGCTCGTCGTCGCCAGAGCCCGAATTTCCTCCCACTTTTCCTCGGACACGGGCTTAACCCGGCAGTTGGCTTCTGACGGCGACGTCTCAAAGGGGTCACTGCTCCCCTTGTTGCCTAGACCGCCTCGATGTGGGAGCGTGACGACGCAGTTGTACTTTGCAGCTACCGCCAAGATGGTCGACAACAGGAAGGACGAGTGGAGTCGAATGTGGTCAAACGTCATGGGCTCTTGAAAGATTGGCATAAAAAACGAGATGTACTCCTGGAAGCTGCATGATCAGCTGTGTACTGTGAATGACCGTGCTCACAAGGCAAAGAGCGCTCTTGCCTCATCCTCGTGGAAGATGCCCCGGTCGATGGGGTCACCGCGACCGCGCTTCGGCGTGCTCTGGCCACCGCCTATACCTGGTTCACGAATGCTGCCATCGTCGCTACCGCCCCGACCCATTTCAGTATTGCGGAACGTGTCCGGGTTGTAGGCTAGCGGCCGGAACGGTGCTTCGTGCGATAGTGGTTCAGTGAACGCCGCCATGCGGCTACCTACACCCGCCTTGGGGATAGGTCGTGCTTGCGCAGCCCCGCCGGAAGACGGCTGATGGGCATCGTGCACGGATACAGGCGTCTTCCTGGTATCAACCGAAGTGACAGGTGAGGCGGACAGCACTGTTGCGGCAGAGCCGACGCGCTGGTGGTTGAAGTCTACCTGCGGCGACGGAAACGATACCTCGGCCTCGTCTGTCGCCGCCGACACCAAGGCATCGAACAGGTGACCGAAACTTGATTCGCGAGGCGGGGCAGGCGTGTCGGTTGGGGGAGAAAGCCAGGTTGTGTCAAACGAGGTGTGACTGTCCACCGGTACAGGGTCTTTGGTCGCGCCTACAGCCATCGGTCCTGGTGGCGGCTGCTGGTCCACCTGCGATCCACAGCTGCGAACAGAGGCCACGGAGGCTGGACCCTCTGGGCAGTTGGACACATACTGCTGTGCACCACTGCCCACACTGACAGGTCGAGTATTCTTCTCCATCATCTCCAGGAGTCGGACCACATTGGCCTCAAGCTTTGACAAGCGTTGGTCGCCATCGTCTGCAGCACCGCGGGTGGATCGTTCCAGGCTAGACGCAGCATGTGACGGGAGCGGATTACTATACTCGCACTGCACGTCGTTGCGCACACAATGCGCACATCGTGTCTCTCCACTGGCCGAATCTGGCGCTTGACACCGCAACTTGCTCGCGCGGCACCGATCGCAGGCTATGGGGTCAGCGCGCGCCACCCAACCCCCACGCACCTCTGGCCGCTCGCCGCATCCGGGCTGTACCCGCCGTCTGACCATGATGCGTCTTGTGGCTCTTGTTCGTTGTCGACTCTGAATCGTCATCTTCAGGCCCGCTGCTGGACGACCTGTGTCGCTGCTGCACCGACATGTCAGTCGTGGGCATGTAGACAATGGTGAACGCATCGGAGAGTGCTTTCGGAATCTCGGGATCTCATCCGAGACGCATCGGGTGGGCAGCCGGCAATAAACCCCGGCGACGGAGCTGTGGCACGACCCAGCCATATGAGCAAGCTGTACAACGCTGTCCAGAGCAGTCCCAAGCTGATCTTGGCTGATGCATTCAGTCTGTCCATTTCTAATCCCGCACATGGCAGCTGGCGCGAAGGGGTTGCCAAATTCATGCCACAATATCTGCATCTACACGGCAACGGCGGCCGCCTCGGTCCGCTGCTTCTGACGCTCAAGCAAACTTTCAGTCATATCGACGCTGGAGTCAGTGCCGACCTGTAATTGCTACACTCACGCAGTCTTGCTCTCATGCGTGGGCTTCATGTCCAGCATCTTCATTGACTTCGAGCAGTCAAACCAGTTCTGCGCGGGCACAGGCGAGCCGGGAACTCCCCGAACCATCCTGGGGAATGCCTCCTGGTAGCGCGGGTTGTCGAGAACGTTGTCGAGGAGAACCTGGATAGTGAACGTGCCTACTAGTTAGTCATGCATAGCGTGGGTAACTCACGGGTGGCCACTCCAAACCTCTGGCCGCCGGCCTCGGGCAAACGCAAGGCTTTGACGTGGCAGCGAGCGACGTCGCGCACATCGCAGAGGATACCGGCTGCGGCAGTGGCGTCCTCGTTTGTCTTGGCTCCGGTAAGGAAGGAGTACCAGTTTGCGACCGCTACAAGTCAGCGTGATCGACGCCTCTACTCACAAGTGTTGAGGGTTTCGGGACTGGCAGCCTCGTGAATGATTGGGCCGAGAACATAAGGCGGGCAGATGGTCGCCAGGTCAAAGCTACGGGTCAGCTCCGCATGCACAAGTCCACTTACGACGGCTTCTCGTCTTCGAGGTACTTCCATGCCGCGCGCTCGGCCAGAGTCTTGCTTGCGCGGTACCAGTGCATCCTCCAGGAGTCGACGCCCTTCTCGTTGACCTCGTCGATCGACTGTTGGTTCCAGTCCTTTTCGGTGAACGTGGTACTGCCAGGCTCGCGGTTCTCGAGGATACTACTGTCAGCCTAGAACGTGCGACAAGTACGCACGACGCATAAGAGCTGGTGAGCACCACGCGCTTGACTTTTGGTTCCTTGGACGCAGCCTTGAGCATCCACTGTGTGCCGGCTACAGCGCTGTCGATAAAGTCGGCGGGTTTCTGGACGTTCCAGTGGAACGGCGACGCGGTGTGAATAATGGCACTGCTGTTAGTACATTGGCACAAGTCTGTACCTACTCGACGCCAATCACGGCCTCATCGAAAGCATTATCCTACTGTCAGCCACAGCCCCACACTCGGCTCACGTTGAGGAGGTCCGAGACAACGACATAGTCAAACTTGTCATAGCCCCGACCAGCATACATGTTCTTCATCCACTGTCCCTTGGCATCGTTGCGTGTGGTACCCCGGACAGCGTAGCCCTGTTCGAGCAAGTACAAGCTGATCCAGCTGGCAATGTAGCCGCTTGCGCCGGTCACAAGGACTGCCGGTCAGCCCCATGTGACGTGAAAGACGTACTAAGTGAGCCTGGGGCTGGGACGTTGGTCTGCTGTACTGTCATTCTGATGAGTGTAGTGTTGATAGTTTGCGAGTAATGCTCATGTATAGCCATGCACCCTCAAGAGCATGCATGTACCAACGACTGAAGCCATCTCGGGATCCTCGGCATTGCCGACCCGACGACGCCGCTTGGTCAGATTGCCGATCGGCCCGGAGATCCGCCGTCGAATAGACCACAACAGTCCCAAGTTTCCATATATCGCACCCCAAGCAGCTCCTCGGGGCTCCTCGCTCATCTCTACCACACCCGAACAACGATGGTCCAGACAACATCCTACTCTCACATCGAGGTGAGTTGTTACTTTTTGTCATGGCTGACGTTAGAACAACACCAATGCGTGCTGGTGGAAGGACCCTTGCCTGCGCCGGAACGTCCTCCACTGTCTCGGCATCTCGCTCTGTGTCTACTACCTCGGCTGTGAGTCACACACTGATATTGTCTTGAGGTAAACTAACCCCTTATCCCAGATGACCAAAACCTGCTCAATGGTCTGCAGGCCATCCCTCAGTGGAAAGAATACTTTCACAACCCGCAGAGCGCCCAACTCGGCCTCGCCACTGCCTCAGTCTTCTTCCCAGCCGTTCTAACGGCGTTTGTTGGTGATTGGATGGCCGCAAAGTTTGGTCGCAAGTGGGGCATTGTGCTTGGTGCCAGTCTTATTGTGAGTTTTGCTCAGAAGACATGGCTGACGTGACCCAGATCGCTGGTTCTTTCGTCAATGCATTCGCCACCGACTTCCACAGTGAGCTCCTGACACCTACACGAGCTGACAGCAGTGTTTATTGGCTCTCGTTGGATCATCGGTGCTGGCGGTGGCATCACCAAGGTCTGCGCACCCGCCCTCCTCCACGAGATCGCCCACCCACGTCTACGCGCCACGCTCGGCGCAACGTACTACGCTTTCGCATACGTTGGCGGTCTTCTCGCCGCTTGGATCTGCTTTGGCGGTCTCTATATCAAGAGCAGCTGGTCATGGCGCTTCCCGACTCTTTTCCAGTTTGTCGGACCTCTGATCGTCATCATCATCCTGCTCGACGTGCCCGAGAGCCCCCGCTACCTCATGCGCAAGGGCCAGGAGGAGAAAGCCGTCGCTGTGCTCGCAAAGTTCCACGCAAACGGCCGCGTCGACGACCCGCTCGTCCAGCACGAGGTGAACGAGATCAAAGCTTCCCTCGCCTCGGAGGAGATGAACAAGCAGACCTCGTACATGGACTTTTTGCGGACACCTGCCAACCGCAGGCGTCTCTTTGTCATCCTCGTCATCTCGATCGGCACCAACTGGGTCGGAAACGGTATCGTCAGCTAGTGAGTTATAGCTACCATGCTGGGCTGACGGTCAGCTACCTCTCGCCTATTCTCAAGCTCGTCGGCATCACCAAGCCAGTAGAGGTCAGTGCGATCAACGGCTGCCTGGCTGCCTGGAATCGTGAGTATAGCCCGTCAACTGTCACTCCATTGGGTTCATTCTGACCCCCAGTCATCATCGCAACTGTCGTGGCACAGTTTGTGGACCGCATCGGACGCCGCCCCTTGTGGCTGATCTCGACTGCAGGCATGCTCGTCGCCTACATCATCATCACCGCACTGTCAGCAACCTTTGCGCGCACAAAGCAGGAAGCTGTGGGCATCGCCGTCGTTCCCATGCTGTTTGTCTTTTTCGGCTGCTACGACATTGCCTGGACCATCCAGTGCTACAGCTACACGACCGAGATCCTGCCGTACAACCTGCGCACAAAGGGACTCGCCATCTTCGTGTGCGTGCAGAACCTCGCCCTCGCGTTCAACACGTACGTCAACCCCATCGCCCTCGCGGCGATCGCGTGGAAGTACTATCTCGTCTACATTGGTACTCTGTCGGTCATCCTGACCATCATCTACTTTTACTTCCCCGAGATCAAGGGGCTTACGCTGGATGAGATCTCGCTCGTCTTCGACGAGGGCTTGCGCGGGAACCGCAATGCGGCTATCGACCATCTCCAGGCTGTCGGCAGGCACAATACTACAGAGGATGGCCACGAGACCGACACCAAGCAGGATATCAAGTCGGACGAGGAGTGGATCGAGCACCGCCGAATTTGAAGGGCAGCCACGGGGTGGACGCTTGATGTTGTACGTGTATGGTGAGCTTGGGAGGCTTCAATATGGTATATAAGAAATGCGGTATTCTTTGTTCATAGTATTTAATTCAGTCCTTTCACACACCTTGCTCGCAGGCACCTTCCACGTCGTGACCACTGCAGACTGACAGCTGTCGAGCGTTGATGGTTAGGGTAGATTGACATGGGTTCTAAGGGGAACATGCGTCCTGTTGCCGATACCGTGATGCTTCTACTATACATCTATGGTGCAAGTCTAGAGGAAGATAAAACGCGGCTTATGCCAGAGCAACGGCCAAGGACAGAGCCGCAGCAACACGGCCCAGAGTCTTCTTGGCCTTGCGACGCTTACCACCAGAGTTGCTGGAGCCGGATGGGGTCCCACCGGACTCCGTCCCGTTGTTCACAACCACCTGAGCCATCAGCGTCATCCTCATGTCATCCCCAGCTTGCACTCACAGGCACCTCTGCGCCAAAGGCCGGCTCCTGCTGCGTCGTGCAGTGAATGCCACCACCACCCGAGGCCACCGCATCGATATTGATCTGCACAATCTTGCGGCCCGGGAACGCCGCCTCCATAGCAGCCCTGGCCGCCTCGTCGGCCTTTGCGTCCCCAAACTCGGGCCCGATGACGGCGCCGTTGCAGACGTAAAAGTTGATGTAGCCCGCGGCAAAGTCCTCGGCGTCGTCGCCCTTGACGCGGATCGAGCTGGGTGCGTCGAGAACAGTGACGTTGAGGGAGCGGCCCTGCGCGTCGGTCGCGCTGCGGAGGATCTCGAGGTGCTGCGTCGTGACGTTGTGGTCGAACTGGGTCGTGTCGGGCTCAAAGCCTGCGAAAACCACGCCGGGTGATGCGAACCGCGCGTAAAAGTCCGTGTGGCCGTCGGTGACTGGCGTCAGGGTGGCTCTCGGTGTGCTACTCACTGTCCTTGCCGGCGACTCCGGGAAGCCAGATAATCTTGGTGAGGTTGAGCATGCGGAACAGCTCCTGCTCGACCTGTTCCTTGCTCCAGCCCGGGTTGCGGTTCTCGTTGAGAACACAGCTCTCGGTGATGATAGCCGTACCCTCGCCGTCGACCTCGATGCCGCCGCCCTCCATGACGAGCGCAGTGTTCACGATGGGAAGACTGACGTTGGCAGCGACCTCGTCGGCGACCTTGGCGTCGTTACTGTGCGTCTGCTTGTTGCCCCACCCGTTAAAGTTGAACTTGACGCCGGCAGAAGTCCCGTTGGTGTTGACAAACACGGGTCCCGTGTCGCGCATCCACAAGTCGTCGAGCTCGCCAACAACGAGCGTGACGTTGGGGTTCTCCCCAATCTTGCCCTGCGCAATCGCGAGGTCCTCCTGGCGCACCAGCATCGACACGGGCTCAAACTGGGCAATCGTCTTGGCGATCGTCGCGAGGTCCTCGCGCACGTCGTCCAGGAGGTCCTCCCAGATATCGGCGCTGGCGGCAAAGGCCATCCAGGTGCGGTTGTGCGGGGCGCCCTCGTCGGGCATACCCCAGCGGGGTTCTTGGGCGAGCGCCATTGTGGAGAGAAGAGCGGCGGAGAAGAGCGTTGTGGTTAGCATGTTGCGATGAGGAAAAGACGCTCTGGAGGGCTTGTGTCTTTTATACACCATGTGAGAAATTGTCAGACCTGTTATAGGGCGGTGCCTCGTACAGCGGTGCGGATCACTGCACCTCCCCGCACGTCGAGGAATAGCAACTTTCACGATCAGTTCATGTTGGCCGGAATGCTTGACGAGAGCGTCATGTGGGTGCTGAAGCTTTGACAGGCAATTGCCCGGCGTACCTTACAGTCGGATCACGCCTGGCATGAGCAGCATGCTAACAAAGACAGTGAAAGGCAGAGGAGCAGAGGAAGAGCAACGACTATATTAGGTGAGAAATCCATCTCTGGCCTGGGCCTCTAACGCAGCCAAGATCTACGAGGGAGGTCCACATCGGGTGCCTTAATCATGTTCAACCGTAGTGCCGACCTGCACGGGACGGAACACGACCTCTACAGCATTGCAGGTAGTTTTTTCCTCTGCAGTAGCGTCGATCAATGCAAAGCGGCATGCATGGAGGGCAACATGTGAGCGGGCGAGACGGCAATGGACGGTAATCTGCCCTCGCACGATTTCCGGATTTGTTTTCCAGCCGCGCGCCAAGCATCACAACTTTGACCTTGACGTTTGCATCTACCAGTAGACTTGACAGCGTCAGTTGGCCGCGAGGATTCCGCGGATCATGACAGTGTACCATCGTGGATGCAGCCGGTATTGTCGGCAATGGCCTCGCGGCACTCCCTGGAAGAGTGGTTAGCCGTTCCATGATCATTGCTGTGCGGTCGATTCAGGCGTTCGGCCCAGAACGCGACGTGTCGCGTGAGCGTTCTCTCTTGGCACTGTTACCATGGGCAAGTATCAAGTCAATGTATCATCCTCACTATCGTGCTACTCTTGCACAGCGTTTAACATTCACCACATGGTGGCGCAGAGACCCGCAAAGAACGGTACATGCCATATCCTTGGCTTCCCGACCCGGAAGACCGCCCTCACACTCCTCACGCCAAGTTGTCGTACACAATGCGCTCCATCTTCTGCATGACAGCAGCAAAAGCATGCGGGTTGGGATCCGAGATCTGCGTCCCACAGAACCCCTGTCCGTCAGCATCGCGCGGGGTCCGCAACGCACAATGATGCCCGTGGTAGGATCGATCCAGAACCGCGTCTTCGCCAAGCCACCCCAGAAGCCGCTGCCTGCGCGGCGGCCGTCGGGGCTGTCCCGCGTCGTGAGGGCGAGGCCTAGCGAGTGCTCGATTGAGGTGCCGTCCAGCATCGCCTTGTTGATGTAGGCTTGGGAAGTGAGAAAGGCGGCAATGTCAGCGTATGCCGTCGTCTCGTTGTGCGGAGGGAGAGCATTGGTGAACAGCAGCTTGAACGTCTCTGGCTGTAGAGTTAGCGCGGCTGGGCGTCAAGGCGCTCACTTTGATGATTCCCCCCTCGCGATCCTTGCATGCGAGCAGGTGCTGCAAGAAGCGCAGATACCCCTTGACAGTGCCCAGCAGCCCTGCTCCGCCTGAAAGAACGCCAATGTCCTCTGGGCGGAGGCGCTGGACGGGCCGCGCACCATCGACGAGGATAAGCTTGCCGTCCGCGTCCCGGCCGCGCATTGCCATGAGATTATTCTTGACCTCGTCAGTGGGGTAGAATGTCATTCCAGTGACACCGCAAGGTCCCCAGATGTGCTCGTTAAAGTACTCCTCGAGCGTCTGGCCAGTGAGTTTCCACACCAGAATGCCCGCCCAGTCGATACCAGTCGAGTACAGGTACTTTGTCCCTGGCTCAAAATGCGTTGGCGCCACGAACGATTCGACAGTAGCATTGTTCCCGATCCATGACGGCGCCTTGACCCACTGTTCCCAGCGGTTTTGGGCGGGGAGAGTAAAGCTGTAGGCCAACCCCGAGGTGTGGGTGAGCAGGCGCCGGAGGGTGATGGGATTCTTGCGCGGGCGGGTCACGGGGGAGCCGTCCTCGGCAAAGCCCTCGAGGAGCGGCATGGCCACGAGCTCCGGACAGTACTTCTCCACGAGCGCTGGGTCGTCAAAGTCAACGAGGCCCCTCTCGGCCAGCTGGAGACATGCGACCGACACGACGAGCTTGGTCATTGAGAAAAGCTGCAGAGCTGCTGTCAGCGCCACCCCAGCTTACGAAGCATCTCACTTGTATCCTCGTTGATCTCTCCAGCCTCGGGATCGCCTTGGATGCGTTCTCCCTTGCAGGCCGAGTATACTGGCCCGTCGGCATTGTAGACGGCAAAGAATAGGGGAGGGACCTTTGCCTCTGCGACGGACGCTGCGAGGTGAGCGTCGAGGGCTTTCTTTCCCTCTGGTGTGAGCGTAGGGAGAGTTGCTGCCATGATGAGGTGTAGATGAATAGCAGAATAGAGCGGCAGAGGTGGTCAAGCGATGGGGATGCACCACTGCGGTGGGGTGGATGGTTCGGGTTCCTGGAATTGCCGGTCATTGTCGGTCATTTCCGAGCCCACCATTGTACTGACACCTTTGACGTCTCCCCATTCTCTTTCCAGTGTTGTCGCTCGCTCGCATCTACATACCTCCTAGTTCAACTGCTCGGGACTGCAAGCGACTCGCCCTCTTTGGATCGTATACCATGCACAGCAAGTGATACCTCGTTCCCCGGTCGTTATCTCTGTCTCCTGTGCCCGCCTCTCTGCCCACTTCGGCTTCAGCAGGACCGACCAGGTTTGGGTTACATCTAGGCCATACTCTCCTCTTGGGCGCACTATAGGCCAACATTTTGTCGTTCTGCGAAAACAGTGATCACTGAGTTGAGTTAACTCCAATTCGCTCTGTCATGGTAGTTTCCCGGCTGGTCGGTGGCCTCTCTCGTGCCGTCAATCTCTCTCAGGCCCCTCGGGCAGCATGCCATCCTCGGTATCATCCTCGGCTGGCCAGCCATGTGCGACACGGCTCGGTCCTCCCTCCCCGCTCGTCAAAGTACACCGTCGTGACAGCGGATCACGTCAAGAACCTGCGCAGCCTGCTGTGCTCACTCACCTCGCTCCTCTCCACCCTAGACGGGACAGCCAGCACTGATGATCTAGTCGGGTTCAACAACGACTGGATGAACAAGTATCACGGCAAGAGCCAAGTGGTGATCAAGCCCAAGAGTACAGAAGAGGTGTCCCACGTCATGCAGTACTGCAACGAGAACAATATTGCGGTCGTACCTCAAGGCGGCAACACTGGTCTTGTCGGTGAGCAGCACATGGAATCCGTGACGAGTCTTTGGTTGACAGCTTAGGCGGTGGAATTCCAATCCACGACGAGGTCGTCCTTTCCCTCTCAAACCTCAACCAAGTCCGCTCCTTCGACCCCGTGTCCAACATTCTAGTCGCAGACGCCGGCGTGGTACTTGAGGCAGCAGACAACTATCTCGCCGAGCGCGGCTTCATCTTTCCACTTGATCTCGGAGCCAAGGGTTCGTGCCATATTGGCGGCAACGTTTCGACCAACGCTGGTGGACTTCGATTGCTGCGGTATGGCAGCCTGCACGGCAGCGTGCTCGGTCTCGAGGTCGTTTTGCCCGATGGTAAGATCTGGGACGGCTTGCGTACGCTGCGCAAGGACAACACTGGTGAGTTTCTGCTGGCAGCCATAACTGACAGATCCGAGGTCTCGATCTGAAGCAACTGTTCATCGGCTCGGAAGGCACCCTCGGCGTCATCACCGCCGTCTCCATCCTCTGTCCCCGGCGTCCCGCCGCCATGCGCGTGGCAGTCTTCTCGGCCGAGTCGTTCGAAGCAGCTCAGCAAGTCTACGCCGACGCAAAGACCTACCTCGGTGAAACCCTTTCGGCCTTTGAGGTCTGGGACAAGCACTCGTACGCATACGTCCGCAAGCACAACCAAGCTGTTGGCGGCGGCGACAAAAAGCTGTTTGAGACCGAGGGCGACTTTTACTGCCTGGTCGAGATGGGCGGGAGCAACGTCGAGCATGACGAGCAGGTGCGTTCGTTTACGTCGGGTGAGGCTGACCAGGACAGAGTTGAACGCTTTCCTCGAACACCTCATGGATACTGGGACTGTGTTGGACGGCGTCGTCGCGCAGGATCAAACACAGTTTGCCAGCCTCTGGGCGCTGCGTGAGCTCATCCCCGAGTCGTGCAGCAAGACTGGTGCGGCGTACAAGTACGACCTCTCGATCCCCGTCGGCGAGATGTACAACGTGGTCGAGGAGATGCGCACACACTTGCGCGGCAAAGGGTTGCTTAACGGCGACGGAGCTGTCGACGATCCCATCCGCGGCGTTGCAGGTTTCGGCCACATGGGCGACGGTGAGTGGTAGCATGGGTGCAAAAAACTGATGGCAAGGCAACCTACATCTCAACGTCATTGCACGCGAGTTTTCCGACGAGATTCAGCAAGCCATCGAGCCGTTTGTTTACGAGATTGTGGCCAAGCGCGACGGCTCCGTGTCCGCCGAGCACGGTCTTGGCGTCATGAAGGCGCCGTATATCGGCTACTCGCAGACCAAGACGTCTGTCGAGCTCATGAAGCGGATCAAGGCGCAGTTCGACCCCAAGGGCATTTTGAACCCATACAAGGTGAGCTCTTGCTACTGGGTCGTGCTGACCCCAGTTTGTCGTATAATCACTTAGACAGCATGCAGCACTGGTACTTTAATCCCACACTGTGCATACGTTTTCGAACCCTTGCTTTACCACTTACTACATCTCGTTTACACAGCCATAGCAAGACCAGTAAGAATCCCCACCGCACCAGCAACAACAGTAAACGCCATGGAAACAGAAAACACCGCCTGCGCACCAGCACCAACAGGCTGGCTAACCGACGCCGTGCTCCGCGTAACATTCGCACCAGCAGTCTGGTTTGCCGCCGCACTCCCCTTGGCAGTACCCGAGACGCCATTCGCAGCGGCGGCACTGCCACCTGCGATGGGCGCCACGCCGACGGCTGACGGGTTGGCCGCGTTGGGTGAGCCGGGCGTGCCGGCCGCCCCGGTACCACTGCCACTGCCGGATCCACCGGCGGACCCAACGGGGGCGCTACCAGCAGGCACCGCACCGTCGACGGGGGAGCCACCGCTAGCTGGGGTCCCGCCACCGCTAGCTGGGGTCCCGCCGCCGCTCGCTGGGGTCCCGCCGCCGCTCGCTGGGGTCCCGCCACCGCTCGCTGGAGTACCGCCGGCTGTGCTGCCCGTTCCGCCTGTTCCGCCTGTTCCGCCTGTTCCGCCTGTTCCGCCTGTTCCGCCGCCGCTGCTGCCTGTACCGCCGCTGGAGCTTCCACCTTGGCTACCTGTGCCGGGCGTGCTGGGTGTACCGGGCGTGCCGGGAGTGCTGGGAGTGTTGGGTGTGCCGTTGCTGGTGCCGCCGCCGCTGCTCGATGTTCCGCCGCCGTTGGATGTTCCGCCACCATTGTTGGATGTGCCGCCACCATTGTTGGACGTACCGCCACCATTGTTCGACGTCCCGCCGCCATTGTTTGACGTCCCGCCGCCGTTGTTAGACGTACCGCCGCCATTGTTAGACGTACCGCCGCCGTTGTTTGACGTCCCGCCGCCGTTATTCGACGTACCGCCAGTGTCCGGGTTCTTTGGCGTCTCACTCGGCTTACTCGCAGGCGGCGTGGTGGAAGAAGCCTTTCCCGCATTGGCAGTAAGCTCATGACACCAGTTATCCGAGCATGCGCCGCCGTTGTAGATGTGTGGCGGCTCGACGTACGCTGGCTCGGGCGTCGGGGCTGCGGATGGTGGTGGTGCTGCTGGGGCTGCGGGGGAGGAGGTGGCCTTGCCTGCGTTCGCGGTGAGTTCGTGGCACCAGTTGTCCGAGCATGCGCCGCCGTTGTAGATGTGCGGCGGCTCGACGTAGGCTGGCTCCGGGGTCGGGGCTGGTGCTGGTGCTGGTGCTGCTGCGGGGGAGGAGGTGGCTTTGCCTGCGTTGGCGGTGAGTTCGTGGCACCAGTTGTCCGAGCAGGCGCCGCCGTTGTAGATGTGTGGCGGCTCGACGTAGGCTGGCTCCGGGGTTGGGCCGGCTGCTGGGGTGTTTGCTGGGCTTGAGCCGGCTGGGGCTTGGTCGGCTGAGGGGTCGGCTGCGGCGGGCTCGGCTGCGGCGGGCTCGGGTGGTGTTTCGGTAGAGTTTGACTGGGCGAGGATGGCTGGGGGGATAGCTAGGACCAGGCAAGCTAGTGTTGTGGAGAGACGCATTGTGGGCTGAGAATGTGGTTCAGAGGGATGAGCTGCTGGAGAAGCCTTTGCCTCGCTGAGGCTTTATCCCCTCGTGGATGGTCTTGGCATTGTTAAAAGCGACACTCAAGGCGGTGACATGCATGGTCTTCTAGTCCTCAACTGGCAGGACTCTGGCATAAGATGCTCAGCAGCAATGGGCTAGCTGGTGTGGAGCTGCATGCACGTTGAAAGTAAAAGGGTATGATTGCGGTGCTTTGATGAAGCGGAATGAACAATTGCCCGGCGGCCATCAGATTGCATCCGACATTATCATCTTGCTTGCAACGGAGCACCTCTTCTCATCATGCATACATGTGGATGTGCGCTGATAGGATACATGCAGTGCAGGAGCAAGTCCAGGCCAGGTTCCGCCTTACATGGGGCTTGGTTCGGGATCAGGAGAATCAGTCGGCCGTTGACCGATCCCATGAAGCGTTTTATCAGCCGCACACCTCTGCACCTGATCTCCAGCGGCAGGCAACTGTGTCCCAAGAAGTACGTACACGTCGTTCGGAAAGCCTAAGTGGACAGTGCCGCTTGAAAGGCTGTGACTTGTAATGCAGGTGCCCGTCGGTGACCAACGCAGTGACCTGAGTAGCTGCCCGTCGGTGACCATCCTGAGCATCATCAGAAATACAGGAGGAAAGTACTTGATTTTGCACTGGCTGTTCGCATTGATACACGCAGACCTCTAAGTACGTGCGTTCAATCTGTCTGTCATCCCTTGTGTATAAACCGGGGCCACCCTTCCGCGGCAACTGCCGCCAACACCGTGGGACGCAACACTCCACTCTCGCTGTCAGGCTACTCTGCCAATCCCTTCAGACTCTTGCTCTTAGTTGGCAAACGCGCTGATGCCAGTCATAGCCTTGCCCAAAATCAGAGTGTGCACGTCCTATAAAGTCAGCACCGCTCATTCCGAGTCACCAAATACTCACATAGGTACCCTCATAAGTGTTGCAGACCTGCAGGTTGGCGGCATGACGCGCAATGCCATACTCGTCGGCACAGGCGTTTCCACCGAGGATATCCAGCAGGATCCGCGAGTGGGCCAGGGCGTTGCCGCAGTTGTTGCGCTTCATCATGGAGATCATGTCCGGGTTCCACTCGCCCTTGTCCTTGTTCTTTCCCAGCTGGAGGGAACCCAGGAGGCCGAGGTTGGCGGCCGTGCTGGCGTCGACGAGCTTTTTCTGCACAAGCTGGAACGACGCGAGGGGGCGGTCGAACTGGTGCCTTTGTGGCTGTCAGCGGTTGTTGGCGGGCAGGGACTTACCTCTGGAGGGCATAGTCGCGGGCGCGGGCGATGCAGTCCTCGAGCGCGCCAATGACTCCGAAGGAGATGCCGAAACGCGCGTGGTTGAGGCAGCCGAAGGGAGCGCCCAGGCCGTTGGACTTTGGCAGGACATTGTCGGCGGGAATCTTGACATTGTCGAGGAACACACTTCCAGTCATCGAGCCACGAAGCGCCATCTTGTTGGTGATCTTGGGCGTCTCGATCGTGCCGTCCGAGTCGCGGGGGACGATGAAGCCACGGATCTTGCCACGGATGCCGTTCTCAACAGTCGTGGCCCAGATGACGAAGAAGTCACCATACGGCGCATTGGTGATCCAGGTCTTGGAACCGTTGATCGTCCACCCGGACGCAGTCTTGGTGGCAGTGGTCTCCATGCTCGAAGGGTCCGATCCGTGGTTGGGCTCGGTAAGACCAAAGCAGCCGAGAATCTCGGCCGTTGCGAGACCAGGCAGGTACTTTTCCTTTTGCGCTTCCGAGCCAAACTCGTAGATGGCGGTCATGACGAGCGACGACTGCACGCTCATGGCCGAGCGGAAGCCAGAGTCCACACTAGGCCGTCAGTGCTGTTTGCACACGGGCAGCTTACCGCTCAATCTCGCGCATGATCAGACCGTAAGACGTATAGTTTGTGCCGGCACAGCCGTAGCCCTGGACCGTAGGGCCAATAAGACCCAACGCGCCCATCTCCTTGAGCACATTGATGTCGAGCACTTCCTACCACCTTGTCAGTCTTTGCTACCTACTCACGCTCCACTCACAGTACGCCAGCTCTCAAGAACACGGGGGACGAGCTTTTCCTGAGCATACGACCTGGCAGTCTCCTGGATCGCCAGCTCGTCGTCGGTGAGAAGCTCGTTCAAGCGCAGGGGGTCCTCCCAGTCGTACTTTGCAAACTTGGCCATGGAGCGGGTGCCCGCCATGCGCGCTGCGGCGAGACCTGGGCGGATGGTGGAGAGACGCATTGTGATGAGGTGTGCGGTCGTGAGTAGAGCAACGCTTCAAGTGACACTGAGCAGTAGAGTGTGCGGTTATGAAGGGAGCCGCGTGCCCACCGCCAACGAGCATGGGTGAGAGGTCGAGCGGTGGAGGTCGCGCCGAGGTCGCGCTTGGCCGAAATGCCGAAACCCGATTCTCGGTGCTGCCGGAGGAGGCCGACCGACAATGCTGTTTGTTGCTCTCCTCATCATCTCTCATCCTCTCGTGCATGCATACACGCGGCCGTATGCATGGCGACGCAGTCCCGGGGAGTAGTCAACACGCCAAGACGTGATGATCGCTACAGTCTTGGCAGAGGATTTGGGAGCTAACCAGTTGACGTCCGTGGAAGACATAAACCACCGAACTAAACCACGTCACATACACTAAGTACATGTGCAAGCCTAATTCGCCCCCCTGTGCGACTTGTTCTTGCTATCCTTGGACTTGTCCATCCCGCCCAGAGCCTCATCATGCCGATCGTGACTGCGATCTGACTTTGAGCCGACCTTGCCCATCCCCTCTGGCTTGCCCTTTGCCGTCTTGTCAAAGTGGCGACCGGTCTTGTCCGGGTTGGACTCGCCGGCGTCAACAGTCTTGCCACTCTTACCGCCGCCCTTTTTAATGTTCTTTTTACGGTCATACTTGTCGTCGGTCGTCTCCTCCTCGGGCTCCCGCTTGCCGTCCTTGTACTTGGCGTCGTAGGCTTGCTCGCTAATGTCAATCTCGTCGGGCGTCTTGCGGCGCGCAAAGATGTGGAAGTGGGCATAGCCGGGGATTGACTGCAGGCGCTGAGACAGTCAGCATGGAGCAACAAACACGCACTCACCGGCGGGTTGACAAACCATATCGTCTCCCAGCCCCTTGGGTCCCACAGCCCGCGCACCATGTTGCCCACCTCCTGCCCGCCCTTGCACTCAAACTCGACGCCGCCCCACTCGCGCATCTCGGCGCCGGCATACATCATGTCGACGGCATACCACCCTCCGCGGCCCTTGCGCGACGGTGCGACGCCGCCCTTGAGCCCGAGCTCGGGGACGGGCGCGTCGGCTTCCTGGTCGCTTTCGTCGTCCTGATCCGCCTGGTTGTCCTGGGCGTCCTCGTCGTTCTCGGCTGCCAGCGCGCCGTTGGCGCCCGCACCCTCTTCGTCGTCCGAGTCGTGCTCCTCGGCAATGAGGGGGATGACGCCTGTGAAGCCCGAGAGACCGCGTTCTTCAATCTTGCGCCACTGCTTCTCGTCATAGTCGACGAGCACGGGGTGCGCGATGGGTACCTGCAGTCAGCGTCTCCATGCGTTGGGGGACTCACCCTCGACCAGATGCAAAAGTGCCGCACACCGTAAGGGAGGCAGTAGGGCCAGTCATTGAGCAGCACGGCGTACTTGCCCTCGTCGAGACCGGCCTCGGGGTCCAGGCGGAGGTACTGGTCATCATCGGGATTGTCCTTGGCGTCTTGAAGACGCTTCTTGACATCCTCGATTGCAACGTACGCCATGCTGTCCTTGGCATCGCCCTTGGTGTCTTCATCGGCCTCGTCGCTGCCGTCGTCCTTGTCGTCTTTGTTGTCCTTCTTGTCCTTGTCGTCGTTCTTATCCTTCTTGTCGTCGTCTTTGGCGCCTTTATCCTCCTTGTCGTCCTTGTCATCGTTCTTCTCCTTGACCTCCTTCTTCTCCTTCTTGGCGCTCTTCTCGTCCTTTTTGGCGCTCTTCTCGTCATTCTCCTTCTTGTCATCCTTGTCCTCCTCCTTCTCCTTCTTGGCGCTCTTCTCGTCCTTCTTATCCTTGCCATCCTGCTTGCCCTTCTTTCCCTTTTCGGCCTTGTCATCTCCCTTGCCCTCCCCCTTCTTGTCATCGCCACCCTCCTCACCCTCCTCCTCATCAACAGCCCCCTTCTTCTCCCTCCCGTCACCCTTATTCGCCTCGCCCCAAGGCAACCGCGCCTTGGTCACATAATCCGCTCCTCGTCAGCCCAGTACCACCGCAAACACTCACATCCAGACCCCCACTTTTTCTTCTCCTTTTTAAACCAACTCTCATACTCGCCCTGAATGGCTTTACTCCTCGTCATGCGATTCAGATCATGGCTCCCTACACATCAGTCTCATCCCAGCAACAAGACTCACGGATAATCTCCTTGAGCTCGCCCCAAGTAAACAGCCGGGGGTGCGCGTCCAAGTCCTCCTGCGTGGGGATCCCCTTGATGATCTCGGGCACGGGAAAGACCGTGGGGGCCGGGTAGCGCTTGTCGCCCTTGAAGTACAGCGACTCGATGGCGGGGAGCGGCTCGCCGACGCCCTTCTCTACGTCCTTGTTCTTCTTGGTCCCGGTCATTGTGTTTAGTGCAGGTTCGGTGGTATGTGCGTGCGATAGAGGGGATGAGTGGCCAATGTCGTCAAGGCTTACAGAGCCTTTGAGGTACTTATGATGAGGTGACTTGACCCGTCGTCGATGACCACTCCGTCGTGCACTGGACTGGTCTATGACGTACTACTATCTTGGCGGTGCGGGTCGAGGTCGCGTCTCGGCCAGTGCATTTCCCGCGCTGGCTGGCCATGCCATGACGACGAGTGTACCTGCTTGGTACAAGTTGTGCGTCGTACTTGTGTGACACGTTCTGCGGAATGCGCTGTTTGGTTGTCGCAGTGGAGCTGGACAGTGATGCCGAACACGCTGACGATGACGGCCAGTGATCCGGTGAATCCTCGGAACATCGCCATAAACAACTCAACAGGACCTGGAGAGCAACTACCTGAACGCCACGCGAGTTTCATGCGCTCCTCAGGACTGTCATTCCCAGACTCGGCCTCGCTCCGAACTCGGTGATCAGGCAAAGCGGCGTGTTTGGCGGTTGAAGCTTCAAAGCCGGCTACTCACCTCACGTCCAAGCTCAAAAATCGCGCACGCTGGCGACAAAGTCGTGGCGCTGTGACACGGGAGAAGCAAATGTCAACGAGTCGAGCAACATGTCAATGCGTGGAGGAAGCGTACCCCACTCGCGCGTCAATGCGCCGCTGCTTATGCACAGATGCCCAGTGCGTGCCGCGTGTATCCCAGACCGGCTCATTTCCATCAATCGGGCAGAGGTTGCATGTTCCTTCAAGTCGTTGTGGGGTAGGTAGATGGTGATGGAGTTTGTCAACTCGGAGACGAAGCGCCGTAGACTCGGCCAATAGATGCAATGTCCTGTTCCGAGACTGCGGTGGAGATAGAACCACTCGGAGACGTTGCTTGCACTGGATCATCCCAAGAGCCAACATCGTAGTTTGGTCAATGTTCATGTCCATCGCATCCATGTAACCGGGGTGAGGTGAGCACTGATTCAGGGACCGGCACTCCGGCACTATTAAGGGTCCAATCACGTGCACACACATTCGTGCGCCCCTCTGCTCTCATGCCTTGTAGGTGGAGGCATTCGTGCCTGTTTGGGCCTTGGGCCCCGCATTGTGTCAAGGCTTTGCTCGGATTTCCATGTTGATGGTACAAGCGGACTGGTCGCTCCGGTGCGATCTCATCCGTACTTGATTATTTTCCACTCTCTTTCTCCCTGTTGGCAGCAAGCTACTCACGGCCGACAGAGCTGGAGTCCCCGTGTGCGTCGGGTCCCATTGCCGCGGCGGCCTGCAGGTAGCAGTGGGGTGACCCTGCCCATAGCCGCAGTGGGTCGTCGATAAGCCACCACGTTCGGGTCGTCCAGGAAAGCGGCGTGGCCAACGTGAATTCTCACCATGCAGGTTTATCATCTCCAGCATTGACCATTGTAACAACCTCTTCCACTCACTCACTCGCTCTCACTCTTTCGTCTCGGTAGCCAGGTGCTGCGCCGACGTGCTGCTTTCACGACGCATCTCGTTCTCACACTAGACTCCATCACACTTTGTCACTCTGAAAAAATCATCACTGCATCCACCGCCAACATAGATCCCACATCCCAGCCTCCCCCTGTGCAAGCCACCGACATGCCAGTCGCCACCATAGCCCCCCAAACCCTACCCCACGATGTCCACCCATACGCCCACCCCCGCCGCGTCCGCTTCGACACGACCCGCACCCCCCCCCCCCGCCGCCCAGCACGCTCCCCCACCCGTGCCGCCGCACCATTGAGCGCCGACATCCGCTCCCTCGCCCGCGCCGCACGCTGGTTTGACATTGCCGCACGCCAACCGCAGACACCAGAGGCCGCCATCGAGCTCGCCGCAGCCGCAGCAGCGCTCACCCACACGCTCAACATTCTCGCAGCGCGTTTCCCTTCTCCTCTCGAAGCGTGGCCACCCGGGTTCCTAGACTCGGCCGTCGACCTGGCCTTCACCCAAGGCATCCCCGCCCTCCTCGCCGCACTCGCTACACGCCCCACCTGCCCCGTCCAGCGCTACACGCTATCGGCACTCGCCCAAGCCTGCCCCCCACACGGCAACGCCCGCGCCACAGGAGACATTACAACGCACGCGCAGGCGCTGTTGTCGGTATCAGGCCCAATCTCGTCCTGGTGCTCGACAGCCCTCAACACACGTGCCCCGCGCGCGCTCTACGTTCTCCAAAACTTTAGCCACCGCCGCGACGCAGCCGCCGCGGCCCTCGCGCCGGGGACGACACTCAACCCCCACCCCCTCCGCCCCGGCGACCTCTACGCGGCGTGCACGGAGCGGTGCGCGCCGGCAAAGGAGGTGCTGGGCCGCGCCGCGCGGGCGATTGCGGAGTCTGCCAATGCGGCAGATCTGCAGGGCTTTGTCCGCGCTGCGGCGTGCAGCGGTGCCGACGAGGTGTGCCCGGCGTGTGCGCGCGGCTTGCGGGCCGCGCTCGTGCTGCTGTGGAGCTCGGGGCCGGGTGCGCTGCCAGAGTGGGACGACTAGGTTGGCGAGAGTGTGTTTGTGTGGTTGTTTTTTTGTGAAAATCCTTGTGTGAGTTGGCTGCTTCTCTCGATGTGCTCTGGGCATTGCTGACAAAGCTAGATATAATGCGAACGAGTTGTCCCGTCTCACTATTCTTTGACTCTGTATCGATTTCATTCACACCACCGCGAGGTCGCCTCCTGGACTCGGGTGGTCTATGCATAGTTTGTTGCCGCAAACACCGGTGCTAGGACACGCAGAGCCACTGGTTCTGCCGTGACATCTGTTCGTTGCACTCTTATCACTGGAACGCACGTTTATGCCTGAACACGGCGCCACAGACACTCGTCACGGACCGCCTCACAGCCGCACACTATCGCTCACGTATCGCAGGCCCACCGTCCTCGATGATTACACACCCAGCACTGACCCCAGGTCATCGACGTGTTCGCACCGACGAACCGCTCGTCCCGCTCACTGAGCGGCATCGCCTCGCCGCGTCTGTGCTCGCACAGCGTTGTTGAGATTGTCAACACAGGTTTCGGCCCGAACGGCTCTTTGCAGCGTTCTTGTTCAGCCCTTGTTTGCTCGTCAGAGCGGCAGTGTGGCATTGCCCAGCCACTGCACCTGTCGCCCGCAACATGTTGCAGATAACTAGCCACATGCTGACAATGTGAGTGACCTTGATAAGGGTATACATTCCGCTTTATTATTAATTTCTTTTATACAGGGTATACTACATCTGGGAGGTATTGGGAGTGCAAGGACAGAAACGGTCGATTTCTTCAACATTGGAATCCTGGGCACGAAGGAACCAGCCTTCGTCGCTGGGGAATGATCTGGACGCAAAACCATGCCCTACCTGGGGCCAAGGCCTTCGGCGATAGGCTCGCCAGGGGTAGATCCTTCAGGACACGGCTGCGGGATGGCGTAGGCACCGACATAGGGAATGAACCAGCACGGCAACTCAGAGGTCGTGGGCTCGGGCGCGAACGACGACGGCACGAACGTGATGGGCCCAATGGGTGGTGGCTTTGGCGCAAACGTGATGGGCCCAATGGGCGGCGGCGGCTTTGACACAAACTGCTGAGGCTCCACGGTTTGAGTGGGTTGCTGTGACACGTACTGCTGGGGTTCAACGGATGCAGTTTCTTGCGCGGTAGACGACTCTTCCTCCTGTGTTGGCGAAGGCGACTCGGACGGCGTCTCCTCAGCAGGCGTTTCCGTGGGTGTGGGGTCCTCCTCGGTCAGGGTAGGCGTCTCCTCAGCTGGCGTTTCGGTGGATGTGGACTCTGTGGACGATGAATCCGTAGCGGACGCCGATTCCGAATCGGTAGGCGACGGCTCGGGGGTGGCAGTCGAGGTCGGCTCGGCGGTGCTGATCTCCTCGCCGGACGACGAGGTCGAGGTGGCGTCGTCCGGGTCTTGCGATTCAGTCGGCTCGGCAGTGTTAGTCGAGGAAGCGGTGGCAGACTCGTCGGCGTCTTGTGTCTGAGTCGGCTCGGCGGTGCTGGTCTCCTCGCCGGACGACGAGGTCGAGGTCGCATCGTCCGGGTCTTGCGATTCGGTCGGCTCTGCAGTCGAGGAGGCTGTGGCAGACTCGTCAGCGTCTTGCGTCTGAGTCGGCTCGGCGGTGCTGGTCTCCTCGCCGGACGAGGTCGAGGTGGCGTCGTCCGGGTCTTGCGATTCGGTCGGCTCGGCAGTGGTAGGCGAGGAAGCGGTGGCGGACTCGTCGGCATCTTGCGTCTGAGTCGGCTCGGCGGTGCTGGTCTCCTCGCCGGACGACGAGGTCGAGGTCGCATCGTCCGGGTCTTGCGACTCAGTCGGCTCTGCAGTCGAGGAGGCTGTGGCAGACTCGTCAGCGTCTTGCGACTCTGTCGGCTCCGCAGTGCTAGTCGAGGAAGCGGTGGCAGACTCGTCGGCGTCTTGAGTCTGAGTCGGCTCGGCGGTACCTGTAGATGACGGGGACGACGAGGTCGAAGTGGCATCGTCCGGGTCTTGCGACTCGGTCGGCTCTGCAGTGCCAGTCGAGGAAGCAGTGGCAGACTCGTCAGCGTCTTGCGATTCGGTAGGCTCAGCAGTGCCAGTCGAGGAAGCGGTGCCAGACTCGTCGTCGTCTTGCGTCTGAGTCGGCTCGGCGGTACCGGTAGGTGACGAGGCGGCTTCACTGTCGGTGCTGGAGGCCGCGGTTGCTGAGCGGGTGGTTGAGCGGGACCTCGAGGTCGAAGTGGACCTCGTAGATGTCGGTGTCCCAGACGTCGAAGGCCTGGTCGATGTTGAACGCGTCGTGGACCGCCTCGTGGATGACGTAGAGCCACTGGTATTGGTAGAAGAGGAACTTTCGGCATCGGTGGCAGACGAAGTGCTGGCAGTCCCGGTGTCTGTGCCCGATGTAAGGAAGGAACTTGAGTCAGTCGGGAACAGAGAAATGCTAAAGGACTCAGAGGCCGAGATGCTCTCCGATGTTGACGAAATAAAGTCCGTGGACGAGCTCTCGTCCTCAGTTGTGGTCGAGGAAGACCCGGTGGAAGATGCACCAGCACCTGACGTAGTCGGACGGCTGGTAGGCTGTGTAGAAGTGGCATCGGAGTCACCGTTGTCTGTGGAAGTGGGATCGTCATCATTGTCTGTTGAAGTCGCTTCTGGTTCACCGCTATCTGTGGGAGTGGGACCGTCGTCGTTGTCTGTTGATGTCGCTTCAGGTTCACCGCTGTCTGTGGGAGTGGGACCGTCGTCGTCGTCTGTTGATGTCGCTTCTGGTTCTGAGCCCGCCGTCGAGGTCGGGCCCGAGTCATCGTCATCGTCATCGGAGGGGGAGGCTGTGACTGCCGAATCATCACCAGCAGCAGCGTCCTCAGCAGCGTCCGCAGCGTCGTCACCGCTCAGTCCAGCCTCGGCAATCTTCCAGGCTGCGGCAGCCACAGCAGCAGCAGCGGCAGCCGCTGCCGCGCCTTGAACAAGAGGGCCAACCACCCCAGCCGCCGCTGCCACAGCCGCAGCCTGCGCTCCTCGCGCAGCAGCGGCTCGAGCAAGCTTGGCAGCCAGATTGGCAGCTTGAGAGGGATTGGCACGCCAACCACAACGTGCGGCTTGACGCTTCCAGCTCGTATCCATTGCCCATGGATCCCTGTAAGGGGTGTTTCTGGGAACCATTGCTCCATTCTGAAGATACTGCCAGATGTCCTGAATTCGGTATTGCTCAGACCAAGGAGCCCAGCCTGCAAACTGGCCCGATGGCGTGGCGTTCGGCGAAGGTCGTACCCCGTTGCGAGCCGGCATTGCACCTGCTGGATTTCCCAGTCGTACCCTGAAACAGTGTCAGCATTATCAAGATGCTCTGCTTACATTCCGGTGGCGCTGTCGTAGTTTAAAACGCTGTAGGCATGCTGGCCGGTGAGAAAGTTGTCATAGGGTGCAATAGCACGGGTGGAGACGACTGCGACTTGGTCGGCAGTGCTCTCAAACCACGCTTGTGTCCGCGCGAGAGAGCCAGGAGCAGTGACGCCATTCTGAACAAATCCAGTAAATGTAAAGTCTGGCACGTCCTCGCCAAAGAGTGCGCGGATTGCCTAGGAAGGTCAATGAATGCTATACCAAAACATTACCAGGTTGCTTACCTGGGACGGAAAGAGGCTGTTGCATTGGTATCCTCGGTTTTGCAAGGAATCCATGAGGTACTGTGGCCATCTGTGAATATATCAGCAGAAGCCATGTTCCCTACTCACTGAGCCCCTCTTGGGCCTCTACCGAGTGAAGGGTTCTGCAGCGGTTCGGTCAAGTCATAGAGAGAAATGCCGCAAGACCCTCCATTGCGGGGAGGAGGAACGCGAACGTCAAGGTATTCGGCGGCTCGGTTCAAATCCATAATCTGCTCGATGCGTCCTTCAATGTGCTCGGCGGTTGCCTGCATGACGGCGCCGATATCGCAGTCACGTGCATTCGGCAACTGATGCACGTCTCGCGGGTCGACGATCCCGTCAGGAAAAATGGCGTCGGCGATAGTCATAGGGACGTCTTGCTGCCTGGAAGACAACGCTTGCCATTCCCCAGACTGATTGAACGCGGTGAAACGCTGCTCATCCAGCGAGCCAAAGCCGACCGGTGCCGCGAGAATGGTCTCGCCTGTACGTCGTCGTCAGCCCAAAGATACACCAGAAAGTAGTACTCACGGTGCCAGCTTAGAAGGCAGAGAATGCCCAAGATGAAGCCCTTCATGATTGTGATGGAACTGGGGACAAACTAAGTGCATGGTGCATCTGTCCTGTCTCAAATATGCGCGAGTAGTCACGACTGCCAAGCTGTCAACCCCCTCGCGTAGCAGCTAGTGGTCGAGGTGTGAGAAACTGATATCGAGGGTTCTTCTTCTCGTTCAGAGCCAGTAAAGCCTGGAGCCATGTCTGGAACGAGCATTCTTACTGAATGTTTTGTTATCAACAACGTCAGCAGCATGAGTAGGATGACGAATTTGTTATCATCTAGACGTTTCGAATCAAACGCCGTGCCGCGTGCCGGATGTACATTAGATGCGACCTTGAACTGCCAACGCGTACTGTACACGCGTTTTGTAGACGCGACTGCAGTGGGTATCTTGGAGACATTGATCCAAACAGTAAGGGGCCGGCGAATGCAAGCAAACCGTAGGGGCCCGGCGAATGCAAGTGCAAGGCACAGGATGGATGGTAGACGTTCGGTGGTGCCTCGGTGAACTTTGGTAAGGGTACTCACTACTACTTATCACCGCCTTTGTCCTCTCTCTCACAAGGATCCTTGCAGTGTTCTCTCTGTTAGTGCTGGCTACTCGGCTGCCGCTAAGCGGCAAACCCTTTCCTGATAGTCACGTTACATGGCCTGTCTGATGTACTGCAGCATTGCCCTCAAATCGTACAAAACCCCATGTGACGACGAGTGCTGCTGCAGCGTCTGCGAATCGAACAGCTCTCAGGTCCCATGTTCTGTGCAGTACTGTACCTAGAAATCGGCCTCTGGTCCAGCCATAAAAGCAACGATCCCGGATTCAAGGCGGCTGTTCTTATCCCTCGTAAGCTCGTCCTAGGAAGGTGTCAAGTGGGGGTCACAACGCTGACGCGCTCAATACGTGACGCGTGCAGAGGGGGGAATCCACACGGTATTGAGAGTCACCGGCCCAATGATCGGGCTGGGGAGCAGAGGCGGCTCAACGTGGGTTATGCCTGGTGGTGGCTCAAAAGTGACTAGAGTGGCAGGGCGGGTCAGCGCCGGTGGGTCGATGTTGCCGATTCCCCCTTCGCCAGAGGTGATCGGCTTGGTGGGCGTTGGAGGGTCGATGTTGCCGATTGCTCCTTCGCCAGAGATGGGCAGCATGGTGGGCGTTGGTGGGTCGATGTTGCCGATTCCTTGGTCCGGGGGCGAGAACGCGCTGACGCTCGGGGTCGGCGAGGGGTCCTCGTCAGTCGGGGACGGGGCTTCGTCGGTGGACGAGGGCTCAGAGTCTTCAGAGGGTGAGGGCTCGGGGGTCCACTCAGACAAAGTCGGCTCGGCGTCTTCAGAGTTGCCAGTCGGCGTAGCTTGGGTCTCTTCTGTCTCCCAAGTGGAAGTCGGCTCACCAGACTCGTCCGAGTCCCAGGTTGAAGTCGGCTCAGGCGCCCAAGTGGATGTGGACGCTGCGCCTGCCGTTGCGGGGCTGGCGGGGACGAGCTCATGCGCCGTCGCTGCGCCGGCTGTTACGACGCTAGCGGCGGGAACGCCTTCCTCGACAGGCTGTGTGGGGACCCAGGTCTCAGTGGCAGAGCTCTCGGACTCCGCGTCATTCTCTGAGGAGGTCTCTGTAGCCTCGCTGGCGGACTTGGTCTTGGTCTTGTTCTTGCTTTTGGTCTTGGTCTTGTTCTTGGATTTGGTCGAGGTCTTCGTCTTGGTCTTGGTCTTGGACTTGGACTTTGACTTGCCCTTGGAGGTGGCCTTGTCGTCCAAGTCGGGCCGAGAGTCATCTGCCGCCGGTGCGGCGGAGACGTGCAGGAAGACTGCGTCGGCCGAGGATGACATGATTAGTGATGAGGCGGATGTGTTCTGGGCACCTGGTGAGGTGGCAATGAGGGTTGCATTGGAAGGGGCGGTCGAGCTGGCGACGGTGTCGGCAGAACTTGAAGGGGTGGCAGCGAGGGTCGCGTTGGACAGCGTGGCGGTCGAGCTGGCGATGGTAGTGTCGGCAGAACTGGACGAGGTGACAGTGAGGGTGTCGTTGGACGGCGCGGCGGTCGAGCTGGCGATGGCGGTGTCCACAGAGCTGGACGAGGTGACGCTCGCAAGTGGGCTGGTCGAAGAGCTCGACGTGTAGCGCACACATGACCTCTTGCGTACACCATGTGGCACGTTGTTGAGGACGGGGGCGGCCAGTGACTCTCCAGCTAGATTCATTAGCCCCAATACCACAACAATATGAACAGAACACTCACCGAGAATGGCCAAGATACACAGAGCGCTCGTGGTCGAAAACTTCATAGTGAGAAGGGATTGTAAGTTGGCTCAGTGCCGTGCTCTTGCTTCCTCCTTAAGTATTTTGAGTGAGAGCGACGATCAGTAAACACGCTGTCGCTACGGGGCGAGGAACCAGCGACAGTTTGCGTTGTTGGGTCAGTCGGCACCAGTAGGCACAGTCTGAAGAGAAGACGAAACAGTATGAGACGAACTCGCGGTAGGAGGAGTAGGGGATAGTGCACAAGTGTAGACGCGTCGGCACTACCTTCAACCTTACTTGACCATAATTGAGCCGTCCATTGTGTTGTTGTTGTTGTGTTGTTGTGTTGTGTAGACGAGTCTAACGTCATACACAGGTGGAATCAGCGACGCGACGCGACGATTCCAGATCAGTAACGGAAGGCTCTGAAACGCAGGTGCATGCAAGTCACGATGCATGTCTGCGTCTCTGCGGCACTGATAGAACACTAAAGCTGTCGTGAGGATGCCCAAAGTCAAACTTGGGGTAAGGCACCGTAGTCCTTGGTCTTCCCGTAAACATTTACTGGGTTCTTCTGTTGTTCCCATTCCAAAGACAGCCCCTCTGGTATCATTGCGAAGCCCAGATGCGGCAAGCACAGGACGTGCGGCGTGGACGACGAAACTCTATCCACATGTTGGGCTACTAGACTTGGCCGAGGACACTACCTACTGTTGCTTGTTTACTGAAACCCAGTGCCCACTCTTACAGTACACCACCCTACGCTGCTCTACCATGATCGTTATGTCAGGTACGGCGTTGCGTGTTGGCACTCCGCAAGAACTTTATATAGTGCAACAGTAGTCGGTGCGTCAGACCTGTTCCTAGGCGTTTCCGTGCCGAGTCCAGGACAGAGTTCGATATTCAGTGTTAGGATGTGGGCCATTGCCATCCCGTTGCTGCTTGGTGAGGAGGTTGGATGGCATATCAGACTCGCCACCCACCCGCGATTCATAGACGGCGAATCACTGCTGCACATCTCCCAGATTCGGTTCATTCTCTCATGGCATTCTTCATCTTATGGGTATCAACAGCCAGCCTTGGGGGCCAGCCCTCAAGGATCACGAGCAGCATACTACATGAGCTTCTTCTCCCAAGGGCAGATCATCACGGGAGGGCCATCTCCGACCGGCTCAACCCAGCAGTCAGTGGGAGAGTCGTCCGGTGACTGGGTTGGCTCCGGGGGTGGCTCGAACGAGCCCGTGATCTTGGGTGGACGAAGCGGACCGATGGGAGCTAGCGAGGGCTCGATCCAGCCCGTGATCTCGGGTGGACGAAGGGGACCGATGGGAGTTAGGTCGTCTGACGGCATTGGCGAAACATCCCCGCCGCCGGACGGAATGGGCGAATCAGTCCCGTCCCCAGACGGAATGGGCGAATCATCCCCCGCCCCGGACGGAGTGGGCGTAGGAGATGGGTCCTCAGTCGGGGACGGATCCTCAGTCGGCGTTGGCGACGGGTCGTCGGTCGGTGAAGGTGAAGGATCATCCGTTGACGAGGGCGACGGGTCGTCGGTGGGTGAAGGTGAAGGATCATCCGTTGGCGAGGGCGACGGGTCGTCGGTGGGCGACGGTGAAGGATCATCTGTTGGCGATGGCGACGGGTCGTCTGTTGGCGAGGGCGACGGGTCGTCGGTGGGTGAAGGTGACGGATCGTCAGATGGCGATGGCGACGGGTCGTCTGTTGGCGAGGGCGACGGGTCGTCGGTGGGTGAAGGTGAGGGATCGTCAGATGGCGATGGCGACGGGTCGTCTGTTGGCGATGGCGACGGGTCGTCTGTTGGCGATGGTGAAGGATCATCTGTTGGCGATGGCGACGGATCGTCTGTTGGCGAGGGCGACGGGTCGTCGGTGGGTGATGGTGAAGGATCATCTGTTGGCGATGGCGACGGGTCGTCTGTTGGCGATGGTGAAGGATCATCTGTTGGCGATGGCGACGGGTCGTCTGTTGGCGATGGTGAAGGGTCGTCGGTGGGTGAAGGTGAGGGATCGTCAGATGGCGAGGGCGACGGGTCGTCTGTTGGCGTCGGCGATGGGTCATCGGTGGGTGAAGGCGCCGGCGCTCCACCATTGTCACCACCGTCCCCGTTGTCGCCGTTGTCTCCGTTGTCTCCGTTGTCTCCGTTGTCACCACCGTCCCCGTTGTCGCCGTTGTTCCCGTTGTCTCCGTTGTCCCCGTTGTCCCCGTTGTCCCCGTTTTCCCCGTTGTCCCCGTTGTCCCCGTTGTCCCCGTTGTCTCCAGCGTCATTGCCGTCTCCAGTGGACGTAACAGCAGAGTCAATACCAGCCGCAGCTTTCTCTGCGGCCGATGCAATCTCCTCGGGACTGAGCCCATTGTCGGCAGCAGCCTTGGCAGCAGCAGCCACAACATACGCAGCAGCCACAGCCGCCGCTGCCTGAGCCAGCGGTCCAATGGCAGCCGCAGCAGCAGCAATGGCCGCGCCGCGGGCACCCTGCATCGCCGCCGCTCGCGCGACCTTGGCCGCCACTTGGGCTACTTGGGCCTTTGAGGCTGGCCAGCGACAGTTTTTGGCGGCCTGACGACGGAGGTCGACGTCCATTGCGTTAAAGTCGAGAGCCTTGTCGACGTCCATGGAGAACGGGTTTAGGTTGGGCGTGCTCCGGGGTACTTTGGCGCCAAACTGCAGTTTGGACCATAATTCCTGCAGTTTATACTTCTCGAAGTAGGGAGCGATCTTGCCTCCTTCGGCTATGCGTGCGCCGGCGGGGTTGCCCAGTGTGACTCTGATATTCTGTCAGAGCGGTTCTGTGGGCGTTGTGGTTTCTACTCACATCCCGTCCTTACTGTAACCTAGCACACTGTAGGCGTGTTCGCTGGTTAAAAAGGAATCGAAATTCTGGCTTTTGGTGCCGACAACGGCAATGTGGTCAACGGTCTGTTCAAACCACGCTTTGGCATCCTCGAATGAACCAGGCTTGGCGACACCATCGATGAGTCGACCAGTAAAGGTATGAGAATCCACTTTGACTCCAAATAGACGCTCCAGGGCCTGTATGATTAGCGAGTGCGGTATTCCGCTAAACGTACTTGGGCTGGGACCAATCGCTGGCCCTCGTATCCCTGATTAAGCAGCTGCTGCATGGCATATCGTGGCCAACTGCACACAAAGTTAGTGACTTGATGTCGCCCAGCACTAACGTTGCCTTCCTGCCTCCCAATTTCGGCAGGCTATCCAAGTTGCTGAGAGGCGACTTCTTGGCGATGTCCCACACAGAGCTTGCGCAAGACGAGGGGTCATCTGGGAGCCCAGGGAACCCAGCATTGACAAGACCAATGTCCTTGTGCACCTGCACCCACTCCTTGACGCGTTCGGGCATGAATGTGGCAGTTGCTTGCATGCCGGCCATGATGGCGCAGTCCTCGGCATTGCGACACTGGACGATATCCATTGCGAGCGGGTTGTCCCCGGTCTTATCGTCCGCCCACGGAAAGATCATGTCTAGGACATCATCCACGTTCTGCCTCGAGGAGATGTTGGGGGACTTGTCGTTCTCAACCCGCTTGACAGCATGTTCGACGGGAGCAGCCAAGCTGTTCTCGGCTGTGCAATGGTTAGCTATAGCCCGAGTTGGAGCGCAGCGCGCCCCGCCCCCAAGACTCACCGCACCAACTCAGTAGGCATGCAATGCCCAAGATTGAAACCTTCATCGTGGCGAAGACAGAGGTTGAGTTGGCGGGAATGGAGGCCCATGGACATCTTCTTATATGCGCATGAGCTGATCATCGTGCACGCGTCGGCGACTGGGCTGCGCAACCTTTTCGAAACGCTCAAAGACGCGTTCTCAACCAACAACCCAAGAGGACGGAAACTTGTACCATGTTTAGAATGAGCACACGGAAAGTTCAGTCGTTAGCACAGCCTCGGATGTGTCATTAGACGCGTCATGTTGATTACTGGCTGTTGGACGGTGACTGACCATCAATGTTGGATCCCGGTGTGCTGTTGGCGTTCGTACCGAGCCGAGCCCACACAGCCGGTGGAAAGAATGCCCCAATGTTGATGGTGAGACCGATGTCATGCTAGTGTCCACGCGACTGTTCCCTCTTCAGGCAGCAGCAGCAAGAAACAAACGACGCGAGTGCTCAAGTCAGCAAGACTGTTGACATGTCCTGTCCATCAGTCGCGAAACACCAGGGGCAAGGGGAAATCGGATTGTTTCAGAAATGAGATAAGGTTTAGTCGTTTCTTCTTTGAATGGCACAATTCCGGACGACTACCTACATGCTACATGCTGCTCCTGCATGCTGCCTGCAGAGGAGAGATTCCAGCACCTTGGGCCACAACAAGACACTGAAACAGAACGGGCGAGCATTCCAACCGGTCCGGGAACAGAAGCGGGAACGTGGACCCTTCCCATGGCCCTTCGTTCGGTGACTAGACACATGTCGGTTACCAGGAACGACAACAACGCGTCACCAAAGCACATCGCCTTTGCTCCCCCGATCATTGTCTCTGTAGGACGCGAAGACGCGCTGCGTCACAGTGACGTCGACGGGCTTTACCGAGAAGAAGGTACCACATAGTTGCCGGAGATGCCCCAGTCAACGACAAGTCTCAAAGGGGGCGAGATGCCTCAAGACCACCGACGTTTGGCCTCGATCCCAAGGGAAGGGTTGCTACGACTTTTACATTCTCTACGTTGCTTAGCAACAGAGCACCGGCCGGGAATCACTTGGGATAATGCTCGGTCTTGGATCTTGGCCTTTGCGCAAATCCAGTCGCTGGAACAGCGACGAAAACAACGAGTCCCTTCCTTATTCTGTTTGCAGTCCGAGTAAAGATGCACAAGACTGCATAGCAAGCTGGGGCCATGCAGTCAGGAGTCATCGCTGCACTTGTATCACTACCGTACGCACCAGCGGCACGTTGTCACGTGTCATCTGTAGGGCGCTGTCATGCTCGTTCCTGTGTATAGTCGACGTTATTATTTTATTATTTTATTATGATCAGCACTCTGGCCTCCAGAGAAAGGTCATTCATCGGCCTGAGCGATGGCTATTCATTCGTATACTATGTATGGTATGGACCAGAGCCAGAAGGAGCCGTCTTCACTTCGAGGGGTGGCCAGCTGTGGAATAGTCATAGATCCACTTTGGCAAGTTCTGACAAAGACTCGCCAAAATGTGGCAGTTACTGGGGATAAACAACCCTTCCTATCCATCGTGACGTGATGTTGCTCTGGAGGATGTCAGTGATAGCCCTGGCGGCGCCGATAGTCAGACATCACAACCGAAGGTTGTGATGAATTGATGCAGAAAGATGCTTGCATACTACAAGGACACCCGTTTCACCCCAGCAGATGACACCCGAGTTTCCAATGTTTTGATGTCCGCGTTTAAACCGTAGCCTGACCGCTGTAGGCAGTAGAGGTGCATAGAGGTGGTGCTTGGAGATGCATGTGATGCCTACAACGCGACGAGTATGCAGCGTTGGAGGTCACCAAGCCGTGCTCTGCGACAATGGAAACTGCTCTTGCACCAGCGCGGGTCATTCGGTGGCGGGATCAACCTCGGATCCGACGAGAACCGGCTGCACCGCTTGTCCATCTCTTGCCTCCTCACCATCCACTTTCTCCTCCAACAAGCCTGCTTGTTCATACCCAACGCTCCTTGCAACAATGATAACCCCAGCATCTCTCTACTCCACCCTAGACCCGCGATCCGCAACCCGCCTAGCCCTCGCAACACTCCACGACCGCGCGCACGGCGTCCTCCTCGGCTCGGCCCTCGGCGACGCCATCGGCCTGTACACCGAGTTTCTCTCCGCCGACCGCACCGCAGCCGAATACCCCTCGGGGACATGGACGCTGCACCCGGCTGCTACACCGTTTGCGCGCGACTTTCACAGGCTCAAACACCGGCCCGGGGAATGGACAGACGACACGGACCACGCGCTGCTCATCCTCCTGTCCTTTTTGCACTCTAACGGGCACGTGCTCGATGACCCCAAGGCTGGCGCGCGGGATCTCGCCGAACGCCTGCATGTGTGGGTAGACCAAGGTCTGCGTGCGCTGGATACGCCCCCGCTGGGCCTGGGTGCGACGGTCGGTGCCATTGTTCGCCACCCGGCCTACCTCGCTGATCCCGTCGCTGCTGCACACGACCGATGGGAGAATGGCGGGTACGACGTAGCGCCAAACGGGAGCGTCATGCGGACTCATCCTCTGGGCGTGATGACTGTCGGGAGGACGCTCGAGGAGACGTGGGAGATTGCTGCCCGATACTCGTGCGTCACTCATGTGGACCCGCGGTGTGTCGTTGGGTGCATGATCGAGGTGGCTCTGATCCGCGGGATCCTCCGCGGCGAGGTGCAAGTGGAATCCGACGTGGACGCGACGATTGACGCCGCTGTGGCCGCGTACAACAACACAATCCTGCCCATGTTCAGGCGTGAGGGGCCGTTCAAGAACAGCGAGCCCGGCCTGGACACGGACGAGCTCAGGCGACACACGCACGCGCCCTCCCTCGCGGCTTTGGAGCTCGACAAGCCAGGAATCGGCTACGTCCTCAAGACACTTGGATCAGGCATCCTCCTCCTCCGCCAGGCCATGCGCGCCGTCGCTGGCTCACCCGGGGACGCTCTCGCAGTCAAGCGCGGCCTCTTTGACCGTCTCGTTACCGAGCTGGTACGCTGCGGCGGCGACGCGGACACGAATGCTGCATGCGCCGGCGCCCTTCTTGGCGCTTACGTCGGGTTTACCGCTCTACCCGCGCACTGGACGCTGGGGCTTCGGCACGGTACATGGCTGCGCGGCAAGGTCGAGGCCATGTGCGTCGTCCTCGGTGTGCGTGAGGGGACGTATGACGGGAAGCAGGACCGTGCTACCGCTATGGATGGCGGGAGGGGTATGATGAGTGAGCGCGACATTGAGCGGCGCTGGATGCTGCTCCAGGCGCGGATGGCAGAGGAGAATCGCGAGGTTATTGAGAGGACCGAGGCCGAGGCGGCTGCTCAGAAGAAGAGTGGGAGGCGATTGTTTGGGTTGTGAGTAGTGCACACATAGTTTCCATAGCATTGTAGACCATACGTAGTTGTTGTAGATGTGCATGTCAATGTCAGAGCCATACAAACAAACATGGCAGAGCAGGGGCGCAGGTCTCGGTGTCAGTAGTGATCGTCGCGGCGATCGCTGGACGGAGGCAATTAGAAATCAATGAACATTGTATTAGAAATCACAGGTGTTGTTAGAAATCATTGTTTACTTGGAAATCAATGCTCTGCAGTCCACCGATGCAGATGGCCAAGCCTGCAGAGGCATTAGAAATACCATGATGGACCTTAGAAATCAGTCAACGCTGCACGAGACGCCGCTGGCCAGTCCGCCATCGAGGCCTGATAAGAGACTCGCACCTACCAATCTCGACAAGACGAGTGCACATCGTGTTCATCGCCAAGGTGCATTTTATTCTAATAAAGCTCCAGCATTTGCAACGACATCTGAGCTGCATCTCCCATTCGCTGGCTGCAAGAGAAAGACGTCGCTCATCACCAACTCTGACATGAAGCAGCGGTCGAGTTAACGAGGCACGCACATGGCTCCGGACATGGCCGAATCGTATATTACCTTGAGCCTCCGACTGCTTGACATCGCTCATCTTGCCATCATCCACTACACAATGTCAACAGCAATAGCCCCACTACCTCGGACACCAACGCCAGCAGCGTCCAGTGTCCGCGAGAGTATAGCGATGGATACTCTCTCGCGCCATTCGTCTCTCAACCGCACCTCTGGCCCGACAACGTCCACTCCGTCCCTTGTCCGAGACGAGAGTCCAGCACCACATAGCAAATTGTAAGTCTCCCCCCGCTCGACCCCACTCACACCCCAGCCGCCCTATCGCAATCTGCATTTCCTCCTTTCTAGTAATCTTTACCACATGCGGCTCGATCTTTGCCTTTGGCGTCTACCAAGACCTGTACCAAGAAATGTCACATCAGCCCAACAACCCGTTTAGCGGGGCATCAGCCGCCTCGATCGACATTATCGGCACTCTCGGCGCGTCGTTCATGCTCATCGGCGCCCCCCTTGTCATTGCATGGACGCGCCGGTTCTCCCCACGCGCAGCAATCTTCTTTGGCGCGTTCCTCTTCCTTGTCGGATCCATGCTCGCCAGTGTCTCGACGCAGCTCTGGCAGTTTATCGTCACCCAGGGCCTCATTATCGGCCTCGCAACGTGCTTCTCGTACATGCCGGCGGTGACCGTCGCGCCGACATGGTACACTACCCACCGCGGGCTGGCACTGGGCATCATCCTGAGCGGCACCGGCATCGGCGGCCTGGTCTGGGCACCGGCGATGCACGCGCTGAATCAAGCTCTCGGCTTTCGCAACGCCCTCCGCGTCTCTGGCGCAATCACAGCTACGTGTATCGTTCTCGGATCCCTCGTGCTCGACTGGGATCCGGCCACCAAAGCCCGCCTAGCGGTAGAAAAGGAACGCCTGCGCGCCAACCCACGCTCCCGCCTGCGTTCGCTCCTCGACGTGCCCCTCGTCGACATGCGCGTAGCCCGCACAGGCATGTTCCAGTGGCAGCTCATTGCCACTGCTCTGCAGAGCGCCGCATACTACACCCCCGTCTTCTTCTTCTCGGCCTACGCGCGCACGCTAGGATACTCAGCGACGGAGGGCGCCAATTTCATCGCGATCAACAACGCCTTCAACGCCATTGGCAAGATCTGCCTCGGCGTGCTCGCGGATCGGTACGGGCGCGTCAACATGCTCCTCATAACCACTGCCATATCGGCCGTGTCGTCGATCGTCTTCTGGATTCCCTCGACAGTCACCACGTCCCTCGGCGCGGGCCAGGGGCTGTTCATCACCTACTCGATAATGTACGGCACGTTTGCATCGGCCTACGTCTCGCTCTTCCCCGCCGCGCTGATTGAGCTGTTTGGGCCACAAAACTTTGCATCCATCAACGGCGTAGCGTACATGGCGCGGGGGCTGGGTACGCTCGCGGGCACGCCGAGCGCCGGCGCGTTGATCTCGGACACGACGCTCACGGCCCCGCCGGCTGCGTACCTCAACACGGCGATCATGGTCGCGTGCCTCCTCACTGGGGCGACCGTCGGCGTCGCGTGGATCAGGTATGACTCGAAGCGTTGACCATAGCATATAATGCATCTAGCATACCCTAGCGCCGCCCGCGGACACTAACGCCTCTGACAGCTCACTCTTCCGGGGTCCCGTCCACGTCAACATGGCCAATAGCCGGTGGCAGCACGACCACGGCCCTCTCAAGCTCTCCCAGCTCAAACAACCTCTCAACCTCCTCCATCTCCTCGCCACACAGCCGCTCCCACTCGACATCCGTGTAGCCCTCCCTAACCGTCGCACCCGTCCAGTCCACGACCTGGACCCCACCACGCCCCTCCCGGACATTCCCCCACCCAACCCGCCCATGCAGGACCCCCAACGCGTGGAACCGCGCGTACACCGCCACCAGCCCGTCGCTACGCGTCAGCTCCCCCAGGCTAGAAACTCACAGCAACCCCCTCCGCCGACCCGGCACGACCACACCCCCCCACCGGGTCTGCAGCCGGATCCAGACCACCCCTGTCCCCGCGGGCGTCTCAGTGGCGACCCCGAAAATGCCAAAGAAGTCGGGTACGTCTGTACCGCGGAGGGACGACAGGGGACCGAGAAGCACGCCCGCTTCGCGCGCGATGGGCTCGGGCGGCTCTTGCACCGTGGAGCTGGCTACGGTCACGGCTCGGAGGACCGAGAGGGAGACGCGGGGCTGTCCCCGCTCGTGCGCTCCGGTGTGCTTGCATGCCCCGGCACGGGCCGGGCGGAGCGAGAGGCGGCTCATCATGGACTCGGGCTGGCACAGCCCACACGCCTGGCCGTTGGTCCTGGGGGAGGCGTTGATGCCGCAGCTCTCGACGGCGGAGACGAGCATGGGGTCGTTGAAATAGTATTCCTCCGCCGTGTCGTCCTTGAGGACTGGATACACGGAGGAGCGGACAGGGTGAGGCCCAGGAACGCTCGGTTCGGCCTCGCATGCCAGGGTGGCTTTGCGCTGGGATCCGAGCGTCGCTGGGTGGGATGCACTGGGGCCTGTGGGCTGCTGGCTCTGCGCGGAGGCGCGGGCGGCGCGGTAGCGTTCCGAGGTCGTCATGGATGGTCTGCCCAGTGGCTCGCGCGGGGCGCTTGCGGCGCGGACAAAGTTGCGCAGCCGGTCGGTTACTGGTTGTGTCGAGGTTGGCTGGGAGGAGAGGGCGGCGGAGGCGGCGTAGCGTTGAGAGGTCGTTAGGGAGGCGCGGCGCCGGGCTTTCTCTGCTGCTGTCGCTGTGGTGGGCTGTGAAGATGTGTTACGTGGTCGTGCCACTGCCTGGCCGACTTGGCTGGATGGGCGTTCTGGGGGTGGTTGGATGAGATCACGCGCAGCAGCGTAGCGCTCCTGGGTCGTCATGGATTGTCGTCGTGTCAAGCCTGGTTCAGCTGACAGAGACCCGGCGTGTCGGTGTCCGCTCGTTGTTCTCGGTGGCAAAGCATTCGGCCTCGTTGGCTGCGAGACATGCCTTTGATGTCGGCGCTGGGCCGCTGCGCGCTGGGCGAGTTGGCGTTTGTCACCCGTGAGGTTGTCGTCTTGCCGTGCGTGCCACTGTCGCAACGCGTTGTCAGTCTCCATTCTGCAAGTTAGGTGGTGAAAGAGGGATAGACGTGGAGACGGTAAAGCAGCAAGACAAAGCAATGAAGTGTGTGGGTCAGTGCGACGGGTTATCCGAGCTCTCATCCTTCTGTGACACCCGTCTCTCGCGCACTCACTCTGTCCACCTTTCTGTCCTTTCTAGTCAGCAACGACACATGGCTCTTCCCTCAGGACTTCCTCCCCTCCGGTGACGAGTGCATGGACACCGTTTGCCCGCTCGTTGGTGACAGTTGCGCACCATCCTCTCTACCGGTCGCGGAGGGTACAACCGCTCAAAAGAGGAGCTAGTTGAGCCTCCTGAGGTTGTAAGGATTGAAATGGAGGCATGTATCTGGTGGTCATGGTTTGTAGATCGTGTACAGTAGATAAACCAATCCAAACTATTTCGCGAGCATGGGGATGTGGGATGAGTGAGTTTATCCAGATCGACAGAGTTTAGCCTAATCATCTGGGTGTGCCGGCCGGCATGTTCCGCCTTTGGGAGATCGGCTATTGCCGTGGAATCGTGTCCGATGTCTGTCACCCATCTCTCTCTCTGTCTTTCTTGCATCTGTACTCTCTCCCACCTCCCCACACACACCCACACACCATGGCCCCTCTCCCCCGCATCCTCGCCCTCTGCGGCTACTCGCACAACGCCTCAATCTTCTCAAAGCAAGCCCGCAAAGCCCTCCTCGACAACGCAGGCACCTGGGCAGCCCTCCCAGCCGCCGCCCAGGCAATCCAGCCGAAACCCGTACAGGCCCCCCTCGGCACTGTGACTGCTACGGGCCCCGCTGCCGAGATTGTGTTCATCGACCCGGCCCTCACGTTGACGCGCGAGCAGCTCATGCCGTTCCATGTCAAGGATTTGGAAAAGTATGAAAAGGCCGCGACGGGGCCGCAGGATAGCGTGCCGCGTACTTGGTGGACGGTGCCCGACAAGAAGACTTATGCTCGTGAGTGCGCCGTGGGGGTATAGGCAGTGTAGGTGCTGTGAGGGCTACTGCGCGGGTCAGAGGTTCAGCGAGTCTTAACCCCGCTCCTGCAGGCAACTGTGACACCTGCCGCTCCCCAATGGCTATGGGCGTACTGCTCTGCAGCTGAGCCGTCGCTGCTTGGAGCGCTTGCTTGTGCAACACATGCCCCCGTCTCATCACAACACTGTGTTCGCTAGGGCTGACGCAAACAGAGTACGACACCACGGTCAAGCACCTCCACTCCTACCTGACAGCCAACGGCCCATTTGACGGCGTCATTGGCTTCTCACAGGGCGGAGCCATGGCCGTCGCCCTCGCCGCGCTGCTCGAGAACCCCGGTCTGCACCCAGACTTTACCGCGCACGACAACCTCAAGCCTCTCAAGTGTAAGTCCATGGCCTCCGTGCGGCGCCTGACGTCCCCAGTCGCGATCTCCGTGGGCGGCTTCAAGCCCCGCGCCGAGAATCCAGACTTTTCAAAGTATTTCCCTTTGAACACGCCCGTCCTGCACGTCCTGGGTCGCAAGGACCAGGTCGTCAGCGAGCGCGCAAGCAAGCAGCTCGTGGACGCGTGCCCGAACTCGCTCGTCGAGTATCACGAGGGCGGGCACCAGCTGCCCACATCTCCTGCCTGGCGCGATTTCCTGGGATCGTACATTACCACGCTTTCGGGCGGGGGTAAGGCGGCGGATGTTGCGCCGTTGCAGACCGAGGCGTCGTTGTGAACGATGACCTGATAGCATGCAGGGCGGGTGCCCGGCGATGTAACAGATGAAGAGCCACAAGTCGGTCCACATGGCCAGTCTTTGTCCATCCATGCTCATTTCTTGCAATTTCAACTAACAATGTAAGCTCACAGTGCTAGTCATGGATCGCAGACCGCAGAGATGCACTGGAGCATGCATTCAGAACACTTGCACAGGTGCCATCGGGGGAACAAACTGACGTGGACTTTTAGTGATACCCACTAGTCTAGTCATCCTCCTCTAGTCCATTTCCTACAACCGCATCTTATCTTCATCCTCACTCTTCGCCATCTCTGGCCTCACTGCCAGCACAAGGCTTTAGGCCTACACACATCTCTCAGCCAGCGTCCTGCAAGCATACAGTAGGCATTCGCTTACACACTCTGTGCAGAGACAGTGGCATACAGAGGCCAGAGATCACAACAAAGACAGCCGTCGACCCACATCCAGCAGCGGTAAGCCACTTACTGGAGTCTGCCCTCCTTCGACACAATGTCCTCCAACGAGACCCTCACCCAGCGGTGTGATCCCACCTCTACTGCCCAGGACCCGCAGCCCGAGCCGCTTCCGTTTAGGCAGTTTGCCAATGAGCTCTTCGCAGCCCAGCCCGTCCCCTCCGGCTTTCCACGCAACGACTGGACGGCAACGTCCTTTAGCGGTCTGTTCTTTGCCAGTCCCCTTCCTTGCCTGGAAGAGATTGAGTGGGGCTGCAAAAAAGCTAGCCTCGCCGTGGCTGCTGCTCTGCGTGGCCACGACTGGTCACCCATCCGCGACCCTGCGACTGCCATCATGCTGGCTGTTGTGGACAAGGTTCTGCAGCTGTAAGTTGGCGGTAATCGCTCGAGTCGACCGCTGATCGAGTGACAGAAACTATTATGCGCGTGACTCTCGCTGTGTTACAGGCTGGCTCGGGTCAATTGAGGTCTGGGAGGAGGAGCGTGAGCGCGACATTGATGCGACACTCGAAATGGCAAGCTACGCGGATGGGGCAGCCACTAACACTGCAGGCTCTTGACGTTGTCGCCGAGTTCAACCTCGATCTCTCATCTCTCACGCGTGCCAGAGTCCACCAAGCAGCCCTCATCCCCCTGTACCAGGGCTACATGTGCCCATCAGACGCCATGGCCCGCGACGTCTCCGTGGAAAAGGGGACGCTCATGTTCCAGCGCGACTGGTTTGGCGAGTTTGTGCCCAAGCCCTCCGACTTGGATGCGTACGGCTTGTATCCCGTGGCGCGTTATATCTCGGCCAAGGACAAGAACTTTGAGCGCAAGGCGCTCCGCGAAGCAGAGAAGTTTGCGCGAGATCACCCAGAATCTCTCCATTTGCCTGCGTGCCCCAACCCGCTGCAGTTTGCCCCGCCCACAACACCTCCGCCCGAGACTCCCGTTCCTCAAGGCTGCATTCGTCTTACCTATGAGGGGTTTCGCCACTCCGACGACCCTACAGCCCAGTCCTCGGGAGTACGTCGCAGTGCACGCCGCCGTGCTCGTCGCAGGCCTGCCGTGTGATCCTCAAGTTTCATGCCGTGGCCGTCGTCTCCGTTCCGCTCCTTTCGATGTAAACTAGCGCCTGGTTTCCTGTGCTTTGTCTTGTACATCAGTTGCTCATAGTTGTGTGCATGTCAAGTCTTTACAATGTCCTTGACCGTGTCAAACGAGTCTTCTAGGAGCAGGAGGCAGTCGAGTTCCCCGCATTTTACCCCGCACTACCCCAATATAGATGTTTGCCAATGCACCTTTTCTCTCGACCACATCTTGTTGACACTTCTCACTCTTGACTGCCCACCTCACACCGCAATGGCCCCCCGCCTCAACCTGGATCCACCCCTGCTCAACGCCGCCTGCCCCTGGGCAAGCGACCTCTCCTACCTCCGCCCCCTGTACGCCTCGCCGAGCACTGGCGCAATCACAACCCGCACCTCGCTAGTAGACGGCTTTGCCCACGACGACGCCAAGAACACGTTTCTGTTCTACAACCCCGCGGACCCTTCATACTCTACAGGTGTCGCCCCGGCCTCCTTCCCAGCCACAGCCGACGACCACACGGGCTCCCTCAACTGCTACGGCCTAAGCCCCCACGTGCTAGCAACCTACCTAGACTGGATCCGGACGCTGGCCGCAGAAAACCCCTCGTCGACAAAACCAATAATCGTATCAGTCACAGGCGAGACGCCCGCGACCAACGCCGCAGCAGTCCGCGCCGTCATCGCCCTCGCCCCGGCGGTCCACATCCCGCTCGCAGTCGAAATCAACCTCTCCTGCCCCAACGTCCCCGGCCACCCGCCGCCGGCGTACGACGGCCCCGAGCTCGCGGCCTTCCTCGCCGCCCTGCCCGCGCAACCGCCCATCCCCGTTGGCCTCAAAGTGCCGCCCTACACGCACGCGGCGCAGTTTGCCATGCTCACGGCTGCCGTCGCGGGTGCCGGCGACAGGATCTCGTTTATCACGTCTACCAACACCCTGGGTAACTGCGCGGTCACCAACCCCGAGGGACCGGTGCTACCCTCCGAGTTTGGGCTGGGGGGGATGGCCGGGCCGGGGATCCATCCCTTGTCCCTCGGGAACGTCGCCACGCTGCGTGCACAGCTGGACGCGGCCGGGTTGCGTCAGGTGGATATTGTTGGTGTGGGTGGGGTGTCGGACGCGGCGGGGTATAGGAGGATGCGCACCGCGGGGGCGAAGGCGGTGGGCATTGCTACTGGGTTGGGGAGGATGGGTCCGGCCGTGTTTGATGTGGTGTTGGGGCGGGGGGCCAAGTTGTAGACTTGCGCAAGAGTGTTGGAGGCATGTGGGAGAGATAGCACAAAGTATTAGCGCCGCGGTGCCGTAGCTGTAGCAGAGATCGCGTCCACTGTCTTCTGCGCACTCTGAGTGCAAGTCACCAGCACATTGTTGCATATTATGAGATCCTCGGCACCATATCTCCAGTCACATCCGAGGGCACAGAGCGCCAGAGACGCTACAGCACCGCAGCATGCGACCCCTCCAGCCTCCTCGTACAGCGCACACGCTCACTCGTCGCCCCACCAAGCCGAGTTGGAGCCCGTCTCCCTCGAGATCGCCGTCTCGGACGGCCACGACCCAAACCTGCCCGTCAGACCGACCCACCACACCCAACTCACTTGTCGTCATGCAGGTGCGCAGCAATGTAGCAGATCCGCTCCATCTCCCAATCCCCCGCGGCATCACTCGGCCGCGCGTTGACCAAGTCATAGTACCTCTGCCCCGCAGCCACGACAAACCCGCGGGCGTACAGGAACCCATCGTCGCTACCCTCGAGATACTCGTGCACCTCCTCGCGGTCAATGTCGTACAGCAGCCGCTCGATGTGGGCGTCCCACGCGGCGAGTTTCGGTGCGTCAAACGTGTCTAGGATGGCGCGGAGGGCGGCCAGGAAGGGCGTTTCGTTGTTCGTCAGTGTCGTTGCTGCTTGGCCGCGTTGGGCTGCTGACGCTGTTGGGTCCGAGATGTGGTCGAGGGGCGTGGATGTGTCTGGGATCGTGGCCCAGGCTGTCGCGATGGTGGACCAGAATTCGGCCAGAGTCAGGGCTGGGTCTGTTGTCATTGCTACGATGATGCTGGGAGGAGGAGTGTTAGTAGTGCTGATTGGGATGAGGGATGGACAAAGAGGTTGACGCGCGCGCGGGTCGTCTTGGCACGGGTAACGTGAAAATGCGGGGACCCCACGGACCAAACAAATGAGTTATGGAGAGAGAGTAGACATGCTACTGCATTCAATTCAAGCTAGATTCCGACTACAAGATACTCCTCCTGGACCTCCCTCGGCCTCCCCATACTATTACTACTCCTTCGCGCGCAGCTACTTCTCAAGCGTGACCGCAGCAGCAACGTCGGCGACGTGGTCCTTGTCGCCCTTGTCGTTCGAGTCGACGGCATACAGGTCCTTGTTGCGGCGCACAGCCTCGACGTCGGTGACGCTCGAATGCACCGTGCCCTCAAACAGCGCGTCAATCTCCTCGAGGGTCTTGCCCTTGGTCTCGACCCAGAAGAGGGCGATAAAGATCAGGAAGAGCCAGTCCCACGATGCGTTGACCATGTACATCTTCCAGCCAATGTTTTCGCTGCGGCTGCGTCAGTGGTGCGTAACACGGGGAAAGAGAGAGAAACGTACATTCCAATAGGCATAACGTAGACCAGGACGAGCGCGCAGCAGTTGTTGAGCAGGTGCTGGAACGCGAATCCGTTGGCGCGCATAGAGTAGTTGAAGATCTCGGGAGGGTACAGGGTCGAAATGGGAGTGTAGCAGAGCCTGGCGTGTTAGCAATAGTGTGAAAAGCAGAAACGCACGAGTAGAATCCCTGGAACAAGAAGATGCACGCGACGTTGCCGTAGACGAGGGCGTCGGACGAAATGATATTGTTGACCGTGTTGTCGTTGTAAATCTTGCTCAGGGCGCCGATAATGTACAGAGTCGCAATGAGGAAGAACTGGCACACCAGCGCGGTCGGCTTGCGGCCCCAGCTCACCAGCAGCTGGGTTCCCGCCACGGCACACACAAAGCACCAGACGTTGAGCACGACGTTGGCTTTGAGCTGGGCGAGAGTGCTGGTGATTCCGGCCGAGGTGAGCTCGGCGCCGAGATAGTATGAGGCTGCCGTTAGCTACTGCAGTAGAAGTGTAGACCTACCAATGACGTTTCCAGTTGAACTAGTAATGACACCAGGCGAAGCACCGACCATAAGACGGCGCCTGTTGACGGCACCCTTGAAGATATCCAGGGGCGAGAGTGTCTTTCCGTTCGACTTCTCCCACGCGATCGTGTCAACAATCTCCTTGTACACGGCCTCGGCAAAGGGGTCGTGGGGGTCACCATCGGCATTGGTCACAGCGACGGTCGTGCGGGCCTCCTCCAGCATGCCCTTGTGAGCCAGCCAACGAGGGGACTCGGGAACAAAGGGGAGGAGGAGAATGCAGATGCCGGCAAAGAGACCTTGGAGGGCCGAGGGGAGGCGCCACGACCACGTCGACTCGGGCCAGCTGGATGTGCCGAGCGTAACGCCTGCGGCGATGAGGGCGCCGATGCTGCCGTCAGTATACACAGCGAAGGGGGGGGAGCTCACCAGTAGAAGTTGTTGAGGGTACCGGCACCCCACGTGCGCCAGCGCGAGGGGAAAGTCTCGTTCAAGTAGACACCGGCGGCGATGCCGACGACACCGCTGCCAAAGCCGAGGATGATACGGGCGACCGTGAACATGGCAATGTTCTGGGCGGCAGCCTGGAGGACGATACCGGCAATGGCGACGAGGGAAAAGTAAAACATGCACACGCGGCGGCCAAAGTAGTCGGTGAGCATGCCGCCGACAAAGTTGGAGATGATGCCGCCGATAAAGATGGCGGCCGTGTTGAGACCCGTGGTCGCGGCGTTGAGGTTGAAGTAGTTTTTGTACGCGGGGAGAATGTTGAGGCCGTTGAGACAGGATCCATCGTAGCCGACTGAACTTGTTAGCTCCGTGCTGTCAAAGTCACCCACTGGTCGCTGACTGGGCCATCGAGGAAAAGAGCAGCACCCATGCGAGCACGGTGGTGCGCTGCGGCACATAGGCAGGTAGCCACGTGCCAGTGGGAATACGAGTGAGCATGGTGAGTAGTCTGGAGCCCAGGCAAGGTCGAGTGTGAAGAGCAGATGGGTAACGTCGATCCTACAGACTTGGGCTCAACTTATATCAACACAACTACCTCCACTCGCTCATCCCGCCGATAAGACGGTCAACACGCCGTTTCATCGCTTTGGCAGAGAGATAAAATTCCCGTTCGTAGGTCTAGATATCTGCCTCGCTCACGTTGACAGGCGCCTGACTCGTCCAAATTCCCGTTCGCAGGCTTGATTATTCCCGTTCGTTCGAAATACCTGGGCAGCCAGGGCAACGACGCATCGGCCTGAGCGGCGCGGGGGCAGGGGCCTTGGAACAGACTAGCCTGGTTGGCTGACCGGAGCGGCGCGGAGCGGCCATAGAGGTCAACTGACGGCGCGGCCTGCGGGCGGCCAGCGGGTGCGGGGTAGCAAGGGTGCATGCTGGATCAGACGCCGGGGGCGAGTGGGGGACCACCGGCGTCGTCGATGGACGCCTCTCGCCCCGTAAGGGGTCCGTTGGTCATGTCGGGTTCCGCAGGGTTGGCTCGCGCACGCGTCGGACCGAGGAGAGGGAGGGGATGTGGGGTCTGCATGCTGGGTCCCCGAAGGTTCCCCGCTATGGCGTGGTCAGGTGTTTTGGTGTAGTATTACACATTGTCCGCTCAGATCGGAACGGTGAGCACGCCGATTAGATGGACAATTGCTCCAAGGAGATCCTGTGTGCTATCAACGGGGGAGAGTCATGGGAGGGCGAGAGGGGAGGTCGCCGGTTGTCGTTGGACCCATTGTTCATTTGATAACATGCGAATATGCGGCGGTGGCTGCCATGGTTGGCATTCTCGGCGATAAGCTGGCTTGCTTGGAGAGACAGTATTAGCAGTATGTTGTGCAGAGTGTTGTCGCAAGAGCGAGTGCAAGCGAGAGAGACGAAGGGTGGGGGAATTGGCCGGACGGTCCGATCGCTTCGGGACAGGCGGTCCGAACTACATATGCGGCGCCCGTTCTCTTGCAACCAACACTCGGCAAGGGCTCAAGGCCAAAACAACGGGCTTCCGAAGGCAAAGACCGCTGGTACCGCCGGTCTCTGCCCTCACGTGGGCACAAGCCGCAGGGAGATGGCCCAAGTCATTGACAAATGTCCTCAACGCCGCCAGGGACCAGTCGTCATGGCTTCCGACCTGCCTCATGTACCATTGCCCCCAACATGGTGAATCACAGATGCATGACTGTCGTCGTCATCCAATCCCCCACTCATCATGCTTAGGATGTCTTCGCAGTTTGTGCAATGGAATGTGAAAAAATCACTTCAGGCTGACAGACAAAATGCCACACCGCAAGCCGGGCAACATCCTCTCCCACCGATTTAACGGCGTCCAGTACGTTTGGGCTGAAAATCTCAAGGGCCAACAAGGTGTGCCTCTTGTACTGAGGGCTGACGTGTTGTACGCTGGAATTGGCGTGGCACGGCTATCCAACGTGTGCCAGCATTATGAGGATTGAACCGCCTGGTACATCACAAAGCTAAAACATCAATGCAAACAAGCATGTACTGAAACCCTATGAATGTTCTCCCTGCAGCATGCTGTCTGGCACTGAGCCTCTGAGCCTCTAGAGCGTAGTAGGTGTATACATGCTGGCCGAAGACATAACGGTTGGTCAGTGCCACCGGCCGGTGCCTGGGTGCAACTGTCCGAAAGTTCACCAACATTGTTGCTCATCTCCACCTCTCTTGTCTCCTGTTCACACTGCACTAGTCATCAAGGCAGCATGCCACATCGTGGCCGCCCACCACCAAACTACGATGATCCTCCAGCCGCCTATCCTCCAACCCCACGCAAGCGCAAAAAGGGCAAGAACAAGGCCGTCGACCCAAAATTCAAGCACCTCCCCCTCTCCCAGATCCGCGCCTATCGCCTGCCTCCAGTGAGCGAGCTGTCCAAATCCATCTCAGTACCTCTACACACCATCTCCTGGAGCCTGCAAGACACTCCATGCGCACACGCCACTTGCGCGCAGTTTGGCTCTCTCACGACCACAACAGCGCAAGGCGTAAGCTGCAAGCTGGACGCAATGGTCCTGGAACGCACTCCACTTCTCCCCGGTTGCTCAGAATCCAGCACGTTTACAATCGACCGAACAGGCCTCCTCACCTCGGCTACGACAAAACGCAGCAAGCTCCTCTCGAAATGCTTTTTCGAAAAGACCCTCTCCCCACGCTGCGCCGACGCCGTCTGCAAACTCCAGCACAGCACGGTCACGTCCGCCCCCAACGTAACGCTCACGCGTGGCGCCTACGCCGACAGGCAGTGCATGTGTGATGCGATTGTCACCAAGACGTTGCTGCTCGACACCGCGTCTGGGGTCGCGCCGTGTGCGCCGTATGTTGAGATTGTCGAGGGAGATTGGATTCGCACGCCCGTTGTGTGGGAGAAACATGGTTGGACGGCTCTGCAGGTTGGGATCGTCGTGTTCATGCTGGCTATGGTTTGGAGGCTGAGAAAGAGGCGGCAGCTGCGGTGCTAGTTGCCAGAGCGTCCCAGCGCCAGCAGTGTTGGTCTCCGCCGCGTTCAACTCTGTCGCCTAGCACAGCTTTCATTGGACCCATATCGACTGTCATCATCTGTCTCAACAGCAGCGCGTATTCCACTTTCGCACGCGGTGTGGCGCCTTCTCGGTCCCCAGACAAGGCTCCGGCCGCCATTCAATGTTGTACAAGCTATGTATGCCTATGTATCCTAGCCACGCTCCTCGACAGAGTACGCACAGCCCAAGGCGCAAAACGCACACCCTGCTCTGCTCGTTGCCGAAGGGGGAGGGACGCAAAAAGAAATGGACATGTTGGGGATTGAACCCAAGACCGCCTCAAGAGGACTCGTTAAATCGTCATTGCAAATGAGGCGCGCTACCACTGCGCCACATGCCCGTCCATGTTTCAGAAAATTCACTCTAGGCTCCACTCGGAACGGGGCGGCCAAGTGGGAAAGTGGAGGTCGACCAGTTACATCTCTTGAGGCATTGGTCCTTGATTGTTCGCACCGCCTACCCTGTTTACGACTTCATGGGCTATCCTGCACTTCAGGAAGCTGCATGCAGGTATTGCAGCCAATGCAAGGCCAAAAAAAAGTCGCTGAAGCAATGCGGACGCGGCAGGCAGCGATTCCTCCCCCCCGACCTCAAGTCCCCACCTCGCCTTGCTCCCTCTTCCTCCCATGCCGCTACACTTTCCCCACATCCAAAAAGGATGAACTTCGGCCCTCGCCCGGATTCGAACCGGGGCCCACTCCCAGACGCTGGAAGCTTAAGATCTGCAAGACCCTAAGAGAGTATGATAACCACTACACCACGAGAGCATGTTCGCGTGTGTTGTCCGTTTCCGAGGTGGGGTTTTGAGGCGGGGCGTGTAATCAAGAGGTATATGAGGCGGTAGGGGGCTACGAGCGTGTGTTGAGGCAGCTTGCGATGTGCTTTGGTCGAGAGGCTCGAATGACGACGGGGAACACTGGTGTTAAGACACTTGGGACGAAATGTGTGCCAACGTCGTAGTCGATGACTGCATGTTCTCATGACGCAAGCCTCTTACCTCCATCCATGGGCAAAGAACAGGTATCCTAGCTCTCCACGACAGTCTCCTGTTCTCACAACCCTCACCATCGCCATCCCAACCGCTGCGCTACAAGTGAGCACCCCACCACTCCCCGCTGACCTCAGAATTCCTACGCCAGCCCAACCCACAGCCCAACCGCACGACAATGCCAATCCACAAAATCCACCCCTTTGGCCAAACCGTCGTCGACCTCGTCGTCGACCACCCAGTCGAGAGCGGCATGACGGCGTGCCTCATCATGGTCCTCCCCTGGGCGATCGTGTGGTACCTCCACGAGCTACGCAAGGTGCTCATTGTGCTTTTCATGAAGAACGAGCCCGCGCCCGTTGCTAATGGGCCGGTGGATGTGCAGGAGGTCGATGAGGCTAGTGGGATGATGGGGACGCTCAACTAGTTGAGGGAGGAGGGGGAGGTCGGGGAAATAAATGAGGAATTATTTGGCGGCAAGTTCAGCGCAGCCGGATGGTCTGGCCGCGTCCTGGTCATGCATGTGATCGAGTGGGGATGCCGCTAAACGGAGCCGTGGTGAGGCTTCCGAGCCAGCGCATAGTTGAGCAGCAACTGTTGTGAGGTTGGCAGCTTTCCGTCATTGTCAGAGGGGATATTTGGCCGATCGGCATTTTGACTTCATGAACTGGCAGTAATCAATCTAGCTACTGAAGGACAGACACCATGGACGGCAACTCTTCCATACCCAGCCGAGAAACAAGTTACAGTGCTTTTGCATACATCTTTCATACTACGACGTCACTTTTTGGTCGTCATTCGTCAGAAGTCATCAAACCACGGCCACTGGCTCATCCCTGCGTGCCCTCCTGCTTGACAAGCGGCTGCCTGGCAGCGTTATGCGCGGCATGCGCCGCCGCCTCCTTCTTGGCCCTCTTCGCCGCCTTCCAACTCTCGCCATTCCCCTCCCCCTCCTCGCGGTCGACGGGAACAGGCGGGATGCGCGACAGCGGCGGCAGGGGGATACCCGAGGGGCGCGCGCTGGTGCCCCGACCGCGCTTGCCGGCTTTGAGAATCGTGAGGGGGTTGGACGGCGGGCCCTTGGGCGCGGGCGAGGAGGTGGTTGGGCGCGGCGTGGAGGGTCCGGCCGTGGCGGGGGCGGGGGAGGAGGACGAGGAGCGCAGGGTCATGTTGGCTATGCGGCCTGGTGCGAGGGGGATCATGGGGCGGCCGGTGATGCTGGTTGGGCGTGCGGTGGCGTTGAGGCTTGGCGGGTTGGGACGAGGGGTGGAGTGACGGCTGCCAGCCTCACTCAGGGTGTTTGGGCGGTCATTGGTGGGGCCGTTGGTGATGCGGAGTGGGGTGGTGCCCGTGGGTGCATTGCAGGCGACGGAGGCCGGGCGAGAGTTGCTCGGGGTCCAGATGCTGGTTGGCTGGAGAATGGCAGGGAGCTCGGGTACGCCAGGAGGAAGCTCGACGTCAAACATTGTGCGCATGGCCTCAATCTTGGCATGCAGGTCGTGCTCGGTAGCATCCAGAAGGAAGATCTCGGACTGGAGCTCTGCAGTGGTGGCACGCTGGAGCTGGTCCTCGAGCTCGGCGATGCGCGATTTGGACGCAGCTTCCTGGGTTGAAGCTTCAGTCTTAGCTATAGCGAGGTCAGCCGCTGCGGTCGCCAGGTCGGCGTTGGCAACCGCGAGATCTTGCTGAAGAATGTTGATCTGCTGTCAGCTCGGCGCGTGCAGCTCGGCTCACTCCAGTATCACGCTCGGCCAGGTAGCCCTCAAGGGTGTGCAAATCTTGTCGGCAGCGGCCTGGAGAACGGCCTTCTCGGTACTTCGAAGGACGTCGACCTGTGTCCGGAGGCGAGCGCGTTGCTTGTTCAGAGCCACCACTTGGTTGGGCGGGTCCTCGGATGGGGGCACGTCCTCGCTCGACTCGGTAGGCCCAGCAAAAGCATCCTCACTGGCTACTGGGGATGAAGGTGGACCCATCGAGGAGGTCGAGGGAAGGCGTACCGGGACAGTGGATGAAGACTCGGGATGTGATGCCGTCCAGTATGGGCCAGCAGGTGGTGACTGTTGGGTGGGCTCTGACATGGATGGGTCGACGGATGCCACTGCGTTGATGGCTTCTTGCTTCAGACTGACGGCAGTGGTGGGGGAGGAAGGCGGATGGGGTTGGGGTGTCGCTGGGATCTCGCTGGCTGCGGGTCCCATTGTGGATATGAGTAAGGACAAGAAAGGGGTTAGAAGGGATGAAGAGGATACGGGGGTGAGTAGAGGGAAGTGCGAGAGAGTAAGAATAAGAGGTTGCAGAAGAAAGAACGAGAGAAAGAACAGAGAAAGAGAAGAAGAGGAAGGGATGAGTGTCCTCGGTGGGTGGCAAACACATGGCTCACCTTCCTCGCCGAGGGCGCAGAGGGGCATATGAGTGTACGCCCTAGACATGCGCCCCACGGCCAGGCCAAGGCCACACGGCGCGAGAGCAGAGGAATTTTGCTGTGTGGGTGCGAGCGAGTGGGGGGCGCAGGGGGACGACAAGACTAGTGAGGGCGCAGTACTGTTTCATGCCTCAGTACGACAATCCTGAACTAGAGATAGAAAAGCAGGCGCGTCAGCGATGTCGAGGAGGAGAACATTTGGGATGCAGTAAGAGTCGGCATGCTGCTGTGGTTGAAGCGATCCTGGGCCAGAGATCCAGAGATGGAGCGAATGCTTTGGCGGTCGAGCGGAATAGAATAAGGATGTTTGACTGTCATGCAAAGAGCACGATGCTCCGAGGTCTCTGGATCACTAAGTAACACGGAGGACGACCTGTGGTTACGTAAGATATAGTGCATAGTCGTTTTAGTGTAGCTCTTGACGACCGCATACTGTTCCTCAACGCTCAGGACACCCACGAGCACAGCATAAACCCCACCTGTGTACTGCATCCCTGTACGTCGCTAGGAGCGGGCGGAACACACTTCCGTCAAAGGTCACAAGGAAGCTTAGCGATTCCGTCAGCCCGAGCAGCCAGCTCCACCCAGCAGGGACGCACATTGGACCATGACGGCTGCCTTCAGTGGGCAGCGGAAGGGCATATCAGCGGGCATAGCTCGCCGCCGCGACCCCTCTGTATCAACTCCGAGAGCTATAGAGCTAGGTATGCCCTGGTAGGCTCCGCAGACCCTGAAGATGTAATCTCCCATAATCTGTTGAGGGTCAGCAGGTGATCTGCGTACTCTGTCTGTCGGCGGTGCTTGTGCATTCCAGAGTCTCGTGAGCGGCACCTGCAGTGTGCCAGCCCTCGTTACATGTGCGCGTTGGGCATGGGACTGCGCGTCAGGACGCGCACTCCATTTATCAGGGCAACGTTGCATTGTTCTTATCATTTTTACTTTCACTAAGCTACACTGCCAACTACTGGAGGGCCTTCTTGAGCATGTCGATCGCCAGCAGACGAGCGACATTGGCGGCGCGCGTGTCACGCAGACTGTCGAGGAGGAGGAAATCGTGCACCATGCCTGCAACACGCACGCAAGTGACATCGACACTCGCCTCACGCAGCTTGTTACCGTACTGCTCGCCCTCGTCACGGAGCACATCGGCCTCGTCGGTGATGATCAAAGTCGGCGGCAGACCCTTGAGGTCGGCCAACGACGCCTGCAGGGGCGACGCATACTTTTCGAGCCGCTTCTTGCTGTCGGTCGTGTACGCGTCCCAGAACCACTTCATCGCGTCGCGCGTGAGATAGTATCCCTCCTGGAACTGGTGGTAGCTGGGCGTCTCGAAGTCCGCATTGGTGACGGGGTAAAGCAGGACCTGGGCCTTGAGGTCGATCCCCTTGCGGTCCTTGTTCATGAGCGCAAACACGGCCGACATGCACCCGCCGACACTCTCGCCCGCAACGGCGATACGCGACGTGTCCAGCCCGTGCTCCTTGCCGTTCTTGACCACCCACTGCCCCACGGCATAGTTTTGCTCCACCTGCGTGGGGTAGCCCTTCTCTGGCGCGGGCGAGTAGACGGGGAACACTCCCGCGGCACCCGCGCCGACGGCGAGCTCGCGAAAGACGCGGTCGTGCGTCTTGTCGTCGCCGAGCACCCAGCCGCCGCCGTGGATGTAGAACACGACTGGGAGCGGGCCCTTGGCACCCTTGGGCTTGATGATGCGCGTGCGGACTTTGCCCCACTCGCCTGCGTCGACGTCGACAAACTCTTCGTCAACGTCGGGACGCTGCACGCTCATGTCGCTCTGGAGCGAGGAGAGGACACCGCGGGCCTTTTCGGGCGTCATCTCGTACAGGCGTGGGTGCGGGTCGGTCGCCTTGGCGAGGTCTGCCGCGGCAGGCTCGAGGTAGGGGGTGATGGGGGGAGGGATGTTGCTGGGCATTGTGACTGAGTGGAGCAAGGTGGATCGGCTGTGTGTGGTGATGGGAGAATGTGTGATGCTGGGATTGTTCACAGTGATCCAACCTAGACAACCCCCACTTGGTTTGACGAGGTCCAATATGGATCGTTATCGCAATAGTGACGATGATCACGGCATTCTCGCTTGAAGCAGCCACATGATGTCATGAATTCCGGCTTATAACTCGGCCAACTGTACCTCCTTTCCCATCTGCCATCGCCATATCTCTGCAGCAAGTGTACATGCAATCATCAACATCAACTGTCATCCATCTAGTTGTCAAACCAGTTTCATGTTACACAAGTCGGCATGCATCTTGGACTTTCACAGTAACCCCTGACCAGGAACCCCGCCGTCGATTGCGACGCACCATGCTCGCTCCGCTCCGCACACAGCTCCGCCGTTGGTAGCCGACGCCGAGACATTCAAGCTCAGCACAGCCACTGACCTGAACCTAGTTCCACTCGTTTAGCCCATGCCGCGGCGGTGAGCGGTCGGAATCACATCCGCAGCTCCTGGTGTGCACTCGCTCGCTCACAAGGGCGGAACGCGCAGTGACGTTCCGAGCGGCCGAGTTGTTGCTTCTCAGCTGACCGTTGTGGGCACCGCCATGTAAACCTAATAGCTCGGCCAGCTTCTTCGTTCTGAAGATTCCAAGGATTGCCCGGTTATTCGAGTCGCATGGACCCTGCTTTGCCAAGCATATAACATCCCAGCTGAGCGTGTTGCTCGACCAGAGTCTTAAGAGCCTCATCATCGTTCCCCCGCTCACGTACACACAATCCAACAACTATGCTCGCACTCTCCCTCGCTGTTCTCGCCCTCGTCGCCCAAGGGGCTGTGGCATCGAGGATCAGCCCGGCCTCGTGGTACCTCCGGCCGGGCCAGTATGAGTCGAAACTGTGTGTGGACATCAGCGGGGCAAACTACAACGACTGGACGCCCATCCAACTGTGAGCCACCTTTGGAGCGCCACAGCTAACACCCACAGCTGGGACTGCAACGGATCTGACGCCCAGCGCTTCTCCCGTAATTACAACGTAGACGAGACCCTCTGGCAGGCCTACCGCCACTACGAATACTGCATGCAGGCCGATGGTCTCTACAATGGCGCCAAGGTGTTTCTCCGCAAGTGTCCAAAGGGTATCACTTCTCGCACCTACACCACCCAGCAAATTAAGGGGACGGGCGCGTCCTATGTCTGGGACGAGACAAAGTATCGCGTAGGGGGAACGAGTGAGTTTGTCGCCAGTTTCTATGGAGACTGACATGCAGACTTTTGCCTCGACGTTACCGACGGCAAGATGGAGAAGGGAAACCAGCTCCAGTTGTGGGAGTGCCACGATGAGAGTCACCCCGACCACAAGAACCAGCTCTTCTTCACCCTCAACCCCAATGTTGTCCCCGTTTAGAGGGTGGCAGCTGGATTCGTGCCTCCTAGTCTGGAGACAACGGACATTTGGACAATAAATGGACAATAAAGTAGTGAAACGTGAACTATGCAAACTTGGACGAGATCCCTTGGAATGCAAGCTCCACCAAATTGGAGCGTCGCACAAGATTCCGCAAGCCGAGGAGCAACGAGGCACTCAGCATGTGTTCGCGGCCATGGCTGGCCGCTTCCAGTCGGTACCGGCAGTGGAGCGTACTGACTGTGGTCGTGTGGATTCCATGCCACTGCGCCGACGCGACAAGGTCTGCAGCGCATGACGACCAACCTTATGCTTTGCAACTGACCAGTTCAGCACAGCCATGTGTGTCTGATATCTGCCAAGATCAGTCCAGCAAGGAATGCGAAAACGTTCTGCGGCCGCGTTGCCGATACCAATAGTCACTTCTCGACCCATTAAAGACAACCCATGAAGCGCTCCAACGCCACCCACCTACCGCTCCTCACCTACAATCATGCTCGCCAACATCCTCCTCAGTCTCGGCCTAGCAGCCTCAGCGGCAGCCTCCTCCCGCCCAGCCTACATGTACATGCACCCCATGGGCCACAACGACAAGTGCGTCGACATCCAAGCCGCCAACTTTGCCGCCGGCACTCCAGTCCAAGTGTAAGTCCATCCACCCGCCATTCCCGTTAACCCAAGAAGGTACGACTGCAACGGCACCGGTGCGCAAAAGTTCCGTACAAACTACCCCATCACCTTTGTCCAGCCCTTCAAACAGTGGGACTGGTGCGTCACTGGCAATTTCTGTATGTCCCCCCCGCACGGTCCGCCACTGACGCGGCGGAGGGAACGGCGCAAAGGTCACCCTCCAGCCCTGCCCGCACGTAGTCAACGGTCCCGGGACCCTCCACCACGCCCACGGCGCCATCTTCGACACGGGGCCGGTGTATGAGCAGTACAGGATCCGCTTCACCAGTAAGGGCCCCTCTGGTCTCCGTGAACTGTAATGCTGACGGGGTAGACTACTGCCTCGACCTGACTGATGGCAGGCTCGAGAATGGGAACCAGCTGCAGATCTGGGAGTGCCACGAGAAGGGCCACCCAGACTACAACAACCAGCTGTTCAAAGTGTCGACAGAGTATGAGTGATGTTCGTGTCACAGCGCAAGGCGCGATGGGCTCGTTCGATAGGAAATGGACAGTGAGGTAGCAGACAAATAGCAATGGACTATGACATGTGTTAGCTTTGCGCAGTTTGCGCTTCTCCTCTGCGTACTGGCCGCACCGAATGGCCATTGAGGCACTCTCGACTGCTGATGTCAGAGGTGAATGACCTCCACTGATGCCAGGCACGCAAGTCAAAATACTCCCGTTCCGCACATTTTTCTGCACAGTTCGTCGTCTTTGCTGCTTGCTGGCTCGCACAGAGGCAAAAAGAAAGAAATTGGCTTGGGAGGAAGTGAATCCCCTTTTGACGAGAGTGGGATTCGAACCCACGTCCGAAGACTGCGGATATATAACAAGTATACACCTTAACACAGCGCCTTAGACCGCTCGGCCATCTCGCCGTTGATGTTTTCCACTTTGCTCCTTAGGGTACGAGCGTGAGGGGCGCAGTGACAGCGCTTGCTGCTGAGAGGCTTGACTTCCAGGTCTTGGTATTGGGTTTCTTCATCGCCAATGATACCAGTCAGTTGTCAAAGCCCTGGTTCTGCTGCCCCGTTGGTAGAATTCAAAGATACATCTATCTATGTGCCCACTGTAAGGACACGGGTTGATATACAGATTATAAACCGTCGACTCTTTCACGCCGACCCTCGACTAGTTGAGGCCGATACCGCCCTCGACAGCGGCGTCACGCTCCTGGATCTTCTTGCCCTCGAGGTCACGGCCGTCGTACGCGTTCTGGGCGTCGGTGAGCTTGATGTTCTTGGCGAGGAAGAGGGCCACGAAGGGGGGGAAGATGGCAATGATGAGCGCGCCAAGGACGAGCTTGTGCATCATCACCTGGTAGGCGTCGATGGCACCCATGCGGATGGGGTCGTCGGCGGGGAGGGCCGAGATGATGGTGATGGAGCCAAAGAGCTCGGCGAGCAGCGTCTGGTTGGTGGTGGGGACGTGCTCGGCGAGGAGAGCGGGCATGCCGGACGACCAGATGGCGTTGGCGACGGCGGTGCCGACGGCGTTTCCAATCTCGGTGAGGAGGAGGAACATGGCCGTGACGGTCGCAACGTCCATGTGGCGAACCGAAGCCTGGGCACCGATCTGGGTCGACACCGAGGCGAAGCCACCGCCGAGGCCCTGGAGGACCTGGCACATGACGAGCGAGGCGACGTCGCCCTTGTCCGAGCGGGCGTAGAGCATGATGCCGAGACCGAGGAGGCGGATGAGGAGACCAGTGACGAGCATCCACTTGTAGCGGCGCGTGTAGAACATCCAGATACCGCCGGCAATGGCAAACACGGTGAGGGCAATGGTCTGCGTGGCCATGTAGTAGGTGAGCTCGCGGATCGACCATCCTGGCTCGGTGACCATCATGTACGAGTACAGCCAGGTGTACTGCATGTAAAAGGAGAAGAAGTCGAGGAAGCCAATGAGAACAGCCGCAAGGATCGAAGGACGACGGAGCCAGCGAATGTTGAACACGGGGCGGGGGGGCACGTAGTACTCGTAGGCGAAGAAGACAAAGAACAGGACACAGCCGAGCGTGATCATGACAATCATGCTGGGAGTCTGCCATCCCTTGCTAGCCTTGGCAGCCTGGCCGAGGGGGATGAGCAGCAGAGCAAGCGCGGCAGTAACAAGAATGAGACCTCCAAAGTCCATCTCGATGAGAGCCCTCTTAATGACTCTGCCCCAAGGATCCTTGGGAGCGGGGTTGGGGTTGAGCTTCTTGGCGCGGCTCTGGCCCCAGAACAGGACAATGATGATGGGAATGATGCACACGGGGACAATAATGGCGAACATGCCGTAGCCCCAGCGCCAGTCGGGGTTGATACCCTGGGCAATCTCGGCAGCGACAAAGTTGTTGATGATAAAGGGAGCAGCCAGGAGACCAGTGACGAGACCACGCCAGCGGAGAGTGGTAATGTCGGCAATGATAATCTGGGACAGGAGCTGGAGACCAGTGTAGCCAAACGAGTAGACGACCTGGCCACCACCGATGGCGCCGGCATTCTTGGCACTGGCGACGACAATGTAGCCGACGGCGTAAAGCACCAGCACGATGCAGAACGTCTGGGCACGGCCAATGACATCAGCCAGCTTGGCCATGAAGGGCTTGCCGACGGAAATGATAATAGCGTTGGCAGTCGCAATGGTAGCGGAAACCGAGTGCTCGAGGTAGTTGGACGTAGCCCAGGTCAGGTACTGCCAGGTGGTAGTACCGTCGAGCGAGTAGGCGTACGCGGCGAGACCGATGGCGACGTAGAGAACAATCTTGGACTTGGGACCCCTGGACAAAACGTCAGTGGCCGACCTCGACCCGAAATCCATCGTTACTTACCAGACCTTGTGGGCCAACTCGACGTCGTGGGCACCGTTGAGCGAGCGGGTGGACGACTCGTCGTCAATGTCATCGGCAAGAGGGTTCTCGCCGTAGAGGGGATCGCGGCCAAACTCGGGGTCGACATCGACGTCGGCGCGGCGAGGAGATCCAGAGGCCTCCTTCTCGGCCTCGCTGGCCGCCATTGTAGTGTTGCTGGTCTTGCGGAAGAAGCCCATTGCTGGTGTTCTTCACAACTGTGAGTGGGAATAATGGAAAACGGGAAAAAACACGGAGGTGAGCCCACGGATTGTTATTTGTAGTGGGAGCGAGAACAGAGCGGACGCGCATGCACCGAGCAGAGGTCTGGATCTCCCGAGGAGTACGGAAGGGCCAACGGCGGAGGAGTGAGATTTTTTGCTGTAAACGAATGCCGTGCCCCCTGGCGGCCAGAGGGTTGGACCCTTATCAGATAATGGCAGTTTCGGGCCCGACAGCGTCCTCACTGGTCTCGTGAGGATGGTGACTGAAATACTTGCACGTGCACCATGCATCGTGGCGCATGGCAGGGCAGGACAGGGCTCACTGCAAAAGGTCAAACGCCCTGCGCGCAGTAAATGCACCACCTGACCGCAGCACGGGTTGGTAATGCAGAGGATGCGCCAGGCGTGTTGAACATGACACTCTTTGTCGGCCGACAGTTGCCCAAAGCCAAGAAGAACTCGTTCCCTCTCCTCTGCTGCCCCGATCGTCACAGGGACCATCTGCCCAAAGGGTCCCATTCCGCGGGTCATGCCTTGGCAGTAGTCACCGCAAGAACATGGCTGTTCAGGCAAGGGGATCTGCATATGAAGATCTGGTACCTTGCCTCAAGTCCACCATCACCGCCGAAGACAACCGCCAAAGACAAAAGCAAAATCTCGCCGGCCACGGCTGGTGTGTCGCTACTTGGGATCGCGGCAAAACTTCGCTCAAACTGTACTTGCGGCGCCGTTCCTGGATTCCTGCGATCCTGCGACCTCGTAAGATATCCAGCAATTGCCAGCAACGCTACAGCTCCCTACAGTAGATGAGTCTTGGAACAGAGCAAAAGCTGACGTCCGCTTGCCCCTACGTCGACCAAGTAGTGATGGGCGTGACTGACTGACATCAGCAACCAAAGACGACACCCACTCCTGTCGGAGGCTGTTGCCCAATATTCTCTCCATCCATTTGTCACGAAGCCATGGCATGACGATTATTAGCAAGCAAGGGCACTGAGGGATGGATGCTGTTGCCTGTAAGGCAGGCGGCAATAGCGGTGGATCCAACGTCGCCGAGACATTGCGTCCAGGTATCCAGGAACCTCCGAGAACCACCCTTGGCAGGGGAATTTTGTCGCCCGAAACGTCGTCCTGTGATCCTGTCCGAAAGCTTGGCATGGCATCTGGGCCATATGGTCCTAAGCTCTGCGCGGGCTTGAGTGAGGAAACGCAGCACGTATGAGGTAAAGGCCGACGACAGTGGGGTCCGATTTGGGCGGCAGAATGATCGTGTTCCAGCTGGAGGTGCAGATCTCTTGGCGAAGATCAGGTCTGATGCCGGGGGCGCAATCTAGATCAATGTCTTTGAGGATGATGCGGCATTGCATGGTATGCCTGGGTTTCTCCTGGCCAAGTTCCAGAAGGCCTGCAGCCAAGGACTGGCAGGCAAGTCTTGGCAAAAGGGGTAGTCGCCGTCTGAAGGAACAGCCAGGACAAAATTTTGTTTGGTTCGGGTAAATCATCGTCATCGTCGCGGACAACGTCCCCAGCAACGCTTCATCACCACATGCTGCAGGAAGGTTGCACTGCCTTCAATTCAACTTGCATACACATGCTCACAGAACAGCCAAAAACGAACCCAGCGAACACGTCCTCCGGCCCGTCACCTGCCCCCCGTCGCTCGTACGGGGGTCGCTGCATGGTTCACCCTTTGCTCAGGCAAACACTGATCGCGTCAGCCACATGCTCCGTTAACCTCGCGCCCGACTCACAGTCAAGGACCACACGGCCGGTAATCTGACCAGCACGCATCTGCTCGTACACCTTGTTAATGTTCTTGAACGGCTCCACACGGATAGGGCACTTGACGTGTCCGTCGGCCACAATGTCGAGGGCCTCGATAGTGTCGAGGCGGCTGCCCACGACCGACGACGTGAACGTCTTGTTGTTCAGGATCGTGCCCAGGAGATGGACGGGCATGATGTCGCCGTCGGAGGGGAGGCCGACCGCGACGACGGTGCCCTTGGGCCGCACATACTGGAGCGCGACCTGGTAGGCCTCGGTGCGGGGCGAGGTGACGATAGCGACATGCGGGCCGAATCCGTCCGGAGTCGCGGCTTGAATACTGCGTGTCAGTGGTTGTTTCAAGCTGGGACTCACTCGGCAACGAGGTCCTTGGTCTCCTTAAAGTCGATAAAGTGGCGCGCACCAACCTCGAGGCAGAACTGCTTCTTCGCGTCGCCCGTGTCGATCGCAATCACGTTCAGGCCCATGTACTTGGCGTACTGCACCGCAAGGGCGCCGAGACCACCCCCGGCACCAGGGATGACGATCCAGTTACCGGGACGTGCCCTCGAGTTCTTGAGGGCTCGCCAGACAGTCACACCGGCACAGAGGATGGGTGCCGCCTCCTGCAGGGGGAGGTTGTCCGGAATCTTGGTGAGCTGGGACGTGTACGTGGCGCAGCTGGCGGGTCAGCACGTCTCTGGGCGGGCAGAAGGAAACACTCACTACTGCTGGAAAGTTCCTGGCTCGTCGAACATGGAGACCTTCTTCTCGGGGCACAATGCCTCGTCGCCCTCGAGGCAAAACGTGCACTGGTTGCACGAGTTGACAACGTACTTGACACCCACTGGACGTCAGCCTCGCTCTAGAGACATCTACCCACCCCTGTCGCCGACCTTGAACTTGGACATCGGGTCATTGATGGCCACCAGGACGCCAGCACCTTCGTGGCCCAGCAGGCAGGGCCTGGCGGCCTTGACGGCCCAGCCGTCGTCAACGACGCTGAGGTCAGACTGAGCGCGTCAGCGACCCCCAAGGGGAGAACGTACGTGGCAGACACCCGAGTAGAGAATCTTGACAAGGCAGCGTCCTGGCTCGAGCTCACTCTCCTGGGGCACGGGAATCTCCTCGAGGACAGTGTCCTGGCCCTTGGCGTGGGCGAGCGCCGCGAGCTGGGTCTTGGGAATGGTCTCGCCGGTCATTGTGGCTGCTTGTAGCTGTCTGTGGGGATGCGGTTGGAGTGTTCAGTCAGTGGGCTTGGGGTGTTCCGTCAGTAGACATTGTCGCTGCTTATGTATGTACAGTAGACAGTAGCCGGTTGTGTCTTGGGTGCCCCGGATTGATGATGGTACCCGGTTGTCGGCCTCTAACCACGAGTCAAGTGCCTCTGATAACACGGGTTCGCCGCACTGCTGTTGAACTGCTGCTCATAGCAGTGCCTTATCCACTAGACCACGCATGCCAGATTCCTTGCCTCGGCCGTGCAAAGACCGGGCTGTGAACCCGTGTTAAGGACCGGACAGCATCACATGATCCTTGGTGGTGGACCTTGTGGGTTACTGTGCGGTGTTAGAATGGCACGGCCATTGATGGATGCGGGCGATGAGCGGTCCAAACTGAAATACAGTGGAGTCTGGAGCCCAGAATTGCCCAATATCCCTAGGTATGCTGTGGAACACCGAGGAGTGGGTGTGGTGGGAGTGGGTGCATGGAGTACAACAACGTTGCTCTCAAGTCTGCTCCATGACTCATGTCCTCGTTCAATTTGATCCACGTCTTCAATTACCAACGTGGAGCTCCAAAGGTACACGATTTCGCCCACTTCTGGAGCGTCGGGAACGGCAAGATGGCATGCGACGTGGGCTAGGTGCTCCGAGTTGCCCCGTCGTGGGTGTCAACATACGGATGTCGATCCTTCGACATGACTGTCAACATGGGCTATGGCATCCACCGAACGCGTTTGCGAGTTGTTCAGTGGATGGGCAGCTGTCAGACGCCTCAATTTTCTTTCTGGATGCGGTCCCAGTTGCATGAGCTTCTAGTCTAGTGTAGCCGAACGCATGCGTCCATCCATCCGCTTGCGTCTATAACTCTTCACCAAACAGCACACCCAGACGCATTCAAACTAACCAGCGTTAGAGTTGTAACATGCACACTCAACCCACTCACCATGACCCGTCCGTCCAGCTACGCGCCCGACTCATGCACATGCGACCCCTGCGAAGCAAGCTGGCACACCGGCGAGCTTCCGACCATGACGGGCTGGGCACTGGGGTATAGATCGGCGAACCGGTCTGGCGCCGAGTCTGTTGCCGACCCTCAAGCTTCGACGTAAGCGACGTCAACACCGCTGACACGCTGACAGCAGTCACGCATTCACGCTCCCCATCTCGTCAGCCGCTGCAAGTGAGCTGCATGTCGCTAGCAAATGGAGGCGGGACCTTGGGCGGTGGTGCCGCGAAATCCGGCACGAGTTGATCACCGTCACGTCAGACCCGATCTCGACAATCCTGCCTACTGTGCAGCAGCTCTACCTCCTCCCGCGTGAGCCCCTCGTCTTTGCCCATGGCCTGTACGCATACGAAAAGTTCGACGTCCGTCCATGGCGACACTTGTGGGTTCCTCTCCGTGACCTCACTGACCTCAGCCACTCTTTCCCCAACACGGTCAACACTGTGGGCAAACTTCAACTAGGCAGGCACACCCTCCTCGGCACCATGCTTGTCTTCCTCCCCACAGTCGAACCCTGCACGGGCGGGGATTTCCAGTTCCACCACGGCCTCACCCGGCTGAACCGCTTCACCCCACCAGCAGCCGGCGTGCACTGGCTCTTCATCCCGGTGCACGACCAGGTGCTCATCAGCAGCGTCGCGAGCGGCATGCGGGTGCTGCTGGAATACGAGCTGCACGCACGGCAACCCCTCCCGCCAAGCCTACCCCGCGTACGTCTCTCCCCCGCCCTCCCGCCGCAGCGCAGGGACGTCATTTTCGGCCTCGCCGTCTCGGCCGCCCAAGCCCACACCCTCCTCGCGGGCTTCATCCGCCTTCCGAGCACCTACACCCCGCAAGACCTCGTCGCGCACTGGCACGTCTTCACTGCGCGGCGCAGGAAAGACTTTCCCCACCCGCTCCAAGCGCTGCACATCCCGCATCCGACCGTGTGCGGCGGCCAAATCCACGCCTCGGCACTGATAAAGGGCGAACAGGTCGATCTCCGCCTTATCGACACCCGCGGCGAGCAGAGTGAGGACGGAGCCTTCGCCCTCCTCCTTCTCCGCTTCCCCCCTCGGTCGGAGGACCGCGTGGAAAGTGCCGGGGAGTGGGTGAGCGACATGGTCAGCTGGTGTGCGTCTTCGGCCGCCGCGGACCGCGTGCGGGAGGCAAGGATGGGGCCTGTCGACGCGACGTGGGAGGCTAGGGTCAGGGGGATGCGGATGGGGAGTTCGTTGAAGTCTTTTGGGAAGCAGTGTGCCGCCTTTAGGCTGCATGCGGGGGCTGCGCGGGCTGCGGGGGCTGCGCGGGCGACGGTGTGTGTGGGTGTTACCATCACGAGTGGCACGGCTAAAGTGGCGAGTGAGGATTGTGTCAAGAGCAGGTTGGCCTTGCTGTGCGACTATACCGTCCAAGTCGCGCCGCTCGACGCTGGGGTGCGCGCGGTAGTTGAGCAGGTGTAGCATAGGTGAGCAGGTGTAGCGATAGTAAGTATGCAGTGTAACGTTAGTCTGAGTGGAATCGTCCCAATCTGATAACCTCAATCTGATAACCGGGCTGCGTCGCCCAGGAGTGTAGTGGCGTCCCTGCCGATTGCGACGGGTTCCGGCCAAGCACCCTTTCCACTCGCACTTCATGTGCTTTCGCAGCTTCGCAGCGCAGAGCAGGACAAGTATGCGCAGTGATCCAGCCGTCGTGGCATGCAAAGCCTGCGTCGCCCAGTCCCTTTCCACTGCCCACGACCAAAAGACCCTGGCCGCCACCACCCTCGCACCTCGCACCTCCCATTCTCGCACCCTCCCCACACCACTTTGTCTTGAGCAAGAAAAAGCTTGGCTTGGGAGGAAGTTAATCCTCGTCTGACGAGAGTGGGATTCGAACCCACGTCCGAAGACTGCGGATATGCAATGCACACCTTAACACAGCGCCTTAGACCGCTCGGCCATCTCGCCGATCGTGAGGACCGAGGGTGTGGTGGCGAGGGGTGCGGGTTCCGGTCTCCCTCGGCTTTGCTGGATTCAGCGTCCAGGTGAATAGCTAGTTGGAGCTAGTTGAGGGAGTGAGTGCTCGGCGGGAGGAAGTGTGCCGGCACGAGCTACAATCGGTGGGAGAGATCGTTGTGAGAGAGTTGTGAGAGATTGTTGGGAGAGAATCGGACAGGGTCAACAAACAGGTCAGTCTCGCACGCCCAGCCAACCATGCCACACCTACATCCGCTACGACAACTCACTCGCCCCTTCGTCCACCGGCACAGGCAGCAGCGGCTCGGCGCCCCAAACTCCACCGACGCGCGTAAACCGCAGCGGCAGGGCATTAGCCAACAACGGCCTGTCAAACGGCACGCCCAGCGCCGCAGCAAGCACGAGCAGATTCCCGCCATGCGCGACGATGAGCACGGGCCGCTTCTCGCCCCCATTGAGGGCATCCTCCAACGCGCCCCTCGTGCGGTCTACAAACTCGCCCGCCGTCTCCCCGCCGGCGGGCTCGCACGCCCAGTCGATGTCCGCCGACGACGTGCCCCACAGGTCCCCGAAGTGGCGTTCGCGGAGCGCCCGCCTGGGCTGGGGGTGCAGCTGGAGCGCAGCCGCGATGGGCTGGGCGGTCTGCAGCGTGCGCGTCGCGTCGGATACGAGGATGCTCTGCGGCCGCGTTGCGGGGGAGAGGGCCGCGAGGGAGTCGGCGGCGGCGCGGGCTTGGGCTTGGCCCGTGGGGGAGAGGGGTTCGGCGTAGGTTTGGAAGATCTTGAGGGCGTTGTTGGGCGTTTGGCCGTGCCGGAGAAAGTAGAAGGTGTCGCAGGTTGGCGTTAGGGGGTGGGCTGAGGCGAGGGCCAGGAGGTGGTCGAGGCCGCGGGCTGTCATCGTGTCGGGGCGTGGGTCGGATGAGGTGGGGAAAGGGAGGCGGTAGTAGAAGGAGCGACGTGGAAGGGCGACGAGTGGTCGAGAAGAAGTCTGCGAGAACAGAGAAAGAAGAGGAGAATGGGATGTCGGTTACAGTGATCCCCGGTTCGGCGCGGGCAACCCCGGCCGGACTTGGCCGATAAACGTGCTCGCTCTTGCTTCTCTCGTCTCTCTCTCCCTCCATCCACAACCATCCAACACCTGCATGCTCACCACGAGACATGCATCTCGGACAGACATGATGTACTGTCTCACGGCATGCCGCCCAGCGTTCTCACCTGTCGCTCAACAGGGCCTTAAGGCTGGCTGTAGATCAACCTCGGTCAACCTAAAGTGCCCAGCGAGTGCCCTGCAAGTCCGAACCCCTGCTCTCGTGCCCAAGTTGGATCACTTCACATTATTCATTTCATCGTCAAGTCTACGCAACTACGAACGAACGACTCTCCTTTTCAAGGTTCATTATAAACTGTCCAACGTACACACAGGTCACAGAGGTCGGTCACCTAGTTGCCAGTCTTGGTCATGCCGAGGTCCTCGAGCTTGCCCGAGTCGAGGTGGTACAGCCAGCCGTGGATCGAGACATTCTTGCCGGCGCCCCAAGCAGTCTTCATCGTGGGCGACTTTGCGATATTGTCGACGCCAGCCTGGACGTTGGCGACAATGAGCTTGTCGAGGGTAACGTCGTTGATGGACTCTTTGAGCTCGATGAGGGGCTTGAGAAACTTGCCGAGCAGCGTAGAGTCGTCGGTACCGTTGGCGGCCATGGCGGCCTTGCACCCGCCGCAGCTCTGGTGGCCTACGACCGCGACGTGGGAGACACCCGCGTCGGCCACGGCGTACTCGAGCACGGCGTTGGCGTTGGCGTCGTCGGGCTGGAACTGGCCGGCGATGTTACGCTGGGCGTCAGCACATTACATGGGCGGCGAGCGAGTAGTCTGGCATGGGTGGGGAAGAGAAACAAGGGTGGGTAAGGGAAGGCCAAGGTCAAGGCCAAGGTGTACCACGGTCAAGGCAAGACTAGGAGGGCAAGACTCACGTGGGTGAAGACGTCGCCTGGCTCACGCGCAAGGATGACCGTCTCGGGGACGCGCGAGTCGCCGCAGCCGATCCAGAGGAGGTCGGGCGCCTGTGAGTGTTAGCGAGAGGCAAGAGAGGGAAGTATGTCGCGCCCTGGCTCAGTGGGCAAGACGCGGGGACGCAAGACTCACCTGGCCGAGGGCAAGCTTGGCGAAGACGTGGGGGTTCTCGTTGTTGATGATGGTCGCACGCGCAGCGTTGGAGTCAAAGTACGACTGGTACGCGTAGTGCTGGTTGGTGGGGGCTTGGACGTCGTTGCTGCCGCCGCCCTTGTCGCCGCCGCCGCCGCCGCCGCCGTTGTTGCGCTCGGTGAGGTAGACATGGGGCCTGGCTACGGCCGAGGCGAGGAGGGTGAGGAGGGGGAGGGAGAAGTGCATTGTGGGTGTCCGAGTTGAGAAGGGGGGGAGGGGTTGATGATTTGGCAAGGGGGAGGGGTGTGTTTATATAGCGTCCTAGTGGGGTGAGGGATGTTGACAGTGTCGACGAGAAGAAGAATGGATGACAGTGTTGGTGTGTCTTGGCCTGCCTTAAATAGACATTTCTGCAACGCCCCTGCTGTCGTCGTCGTCGTCAGGCGATCAGGAGAAGCTGCGATCAGGAGGAGGAGGAGGACGAGCAGCAGCAGCAGCAGCAGGAGCGCAGGGTGAGAGACTACTAGTTGTAGGGATGTTACAAACGTAGACTAGCGTGAAAGAGAGACAAGGCGTCATTCCGACCAGGACAACAGCAGCGAACGAGCAGAGAAGAGCACGAATGTAACGATACATGTAACACTGTACGATCACACTGACAGCAATGACAATCACACTAATTGAGCAAAAAAGGGGTGCAGGAGGAGCAAGACGAGTGACGACAGGGTGCGCCATTTTGATGAATAGAAGAGGAGGACGTAGCCCAGTGCCGGCAGCAGTGGACTGCCTCCACCTGTCGTGTCCTTTTGCCTTTTACTCCTTTCAGTGCATGAACGTTGGCTTTGGGGTCGGTCCAGCAAAGCCGTAGTGAGTTAGAGTACGGCAGTGATCAGTGACTGACCACTGGCGTCGTGGTCGCTTGTGATCGGGCGTCGAGCGAGTGGGCGTCAGTGTCTCTGGAGATGTCACCGGGGCGAGGACGGCGTCGAGTGAGGGAGAGGCGCTTACTCTGCAGAAGGTACGCCGAACGGAGGCATGTTCTCACAGACCCAACAATGCGTTTCGGGTCTCAGCGAGAGATGCGGTGCAACATGCAAGTGGGCAGACGGCAAGAGGCCAGAGGGGAGCAGACGGAGGGCAGGTTTAGTTTAGTGCCGAGGATCAGGAGACCCAGAAACGCTAAAGCATCTTTCTTCTACTTCAAACGCCGTCTTCCATCCCTGGCTTGGAAAGAAGCGCGCAGAGGTGGTGGACATTGCCGACGCAGTGAAGAGTACAAGTGGAGCCTGCTTATCACCACATGTGACTGGCGCAGTGCCTCGATCGATGCTGTCGGGTGACAACCCATGCTCCTTGTACGAGCTTGGATGGCGCGGACATGAGCATTTGGGGGTGCAGTAAGCATGACCCTCCCCGCATTCCATTGGATGGAAGAGTGGTAGCATCGAGGGTGGAAGTGGCCACTTCTACTCAAATTGATTGATTACATTTCAAGATCGAGCCTAGTTCTTGGATGGAGCTCAAAATAGCACCCACTCTGTACACTGAAGAGCCACTACGCTGCGCAGCGCGCTGCACCTCTTGCTGTTCCTCTTGTTCATTTCAGCATTCATTACACCCTCTGCTAGCTCCATGGACAACACTTAATGAATCAGCGTGAGAACAAGCCATCCTATGCTGTCAAAAAGAAGCCACGGCACAAGGGACGTGTCGATGAGTGTGGTGCACCACCCACGCCAGGAACATGCTCCGTACTGCTCCATTGTCGTCTTCTCTGCGACAACGTGCCTTCAATTGCACACTACAACTGACCCTTGGATACGAAACAGCATGTACCTCGACGCTGTACTCTGGGAAGACTAGCGCAAACGCAGCCTTGCACGACGATGAAAGAACAGAGTCTGCACAAGTACGGCGGTGCGGAGGCGAAATGCCCCCCACACCCAGGATGAGGCATGTGGAGACAAAAAGTGGAGGCACTCGATGACGGACAAACTTGTCGTCGTGCGTCAACAACGCTCCGCGGCACGCGGCACACGGCACGCACCACAGCTCAAAGAGCTCGGCACGCACCACTGCCGAAAGAACTCGGAAACACCTGCATGCACAAAAACACCCACGCCGCCCTCGATTAACGACGACAAGAGGAACGGCGTGGCACATAACGGCAGCGTCACGCACACACGCCGCTGATGTCGGAACGTCTCCGGTGCGTCGGTGGCGTTTAGTTGATGAGGTATGTGGACACGCTGCGAGCTGCGGGGCTCGGTGTCGGAGCGGCGTGGCCATGTGGTGCGGCGCATGCGGGTCAGCGGGGTTCTGTGCGGGTTCTAACCCGGGGGGACCAAATAGGGTCGCTTAGAGTGCTGTGGTGAGTGCTGCGATCGTGGTGAGCTGCGTCTTTGTCCCCTTTGTCCCATATGTACACATGTGCTGGTTCGGACATGCAAGTGCGAGTGCTGTTCAGGAATGACAAAGTAGTCGGATGAACCACTTTGCGGTCTCAGTGTGGGCAATCGAGGCGGTCAACTCCGAGCAAGATCCTCCACTCTTCAGCTAAAGTCAGCTCATCTGCCAATTATGCCATAGCATCGGCTCATGGTGGGTTCGTCACTCCCACTCTGCCCATTCACAGTGGTAGCAGAACATTCCTCGTTTCAAGCGCAAGCCAAACGACAATGAGGCCAAGATGACTATTAGCGGAGGCATTCGTGTCATCCCTCCTTCAACGCCTCGGCAAGGCCAGCAGAGTCTACTCGCGGACCCACCTCGGGGCCATCGGGGCTACAATGCTCTGTAACTCGGTCATCTAGCCGTGCCGGGGCACCACAGAGCCTCCAATTCTTAAGCAGCACAACGCCGAGCGCTACGCTGCTGGCTCGTCTACAAACAGGCTCGACCCATACTTTGGGGAGCGTACCTGATTGGCTATCGGGGTTATCAGATTAGAAAAGTGTCCCGCTGATTTTTCTTCCGCTCCTGACCTCTCCGGTGACCTCCAGTGCTCATTTTCTTGGCCTGCTCACTTCGGCCGATGGTACTCTGCTCCTCCTCTCCACCCAGCACGCACCAACAGCCATGACTCTCCCGCCTTAGGATCCTCCTTTCTCTCCACCACTCTCCAGCTCTCATCGCCACCACGCACACGGCCGGCAATGTTGTCCACCCCCGAGGTCCTGGCCGCGCTCCCCGCGCTGCTCACACGCATACTCGGCCTCCTCGCGCCGTCCAACCCCGCAGGCCTCGGCGAGGGCACATGCTACGGCGCATGCTACGACACGCTCGCTTCAGTGAAATTTGACGACTTTCCGCCCGACCGCGCGCCGTTCTTTGGCCGCTTCGAAAGCGAGCACTACCTCACGTCGATCGTGCTTTGCATGGACATTTACTGCGAGAGTAACGCGACTATCGACGATAGCTGGCGGCACATGGTGGAGAGTCTGGTCAAGTTTGGGTTCATGGAGGAGGAGAATGTCCCGCACGTCGAGGATGTCAGGCCCAGGATCAACTATAGCTCTGTCGAGGATATCGAGGTCGTCGCCAACTTTGGCAAGGGGACAGTGTACAACAGCACCGTGCTCGTCAGCTCGGCCGACTATGCTGCGGGGGTCGACACCGAGAACGCCTGGGACAGCGTCGCGCGCTACGTGAGTCAAAGTGTTGCACGACGAGCTGACCCAGCAGCACCACGCGTTTGGAAACTGGCTCTACGTCCTCGCGGCATTCATCGTCGCGGTGGGCACCGTCTCGCGCGTCGCTGGCCATCTCGCGCCGTGCCGCTCGCCCAGGGTCAACACGGGGGCCAAGCGCACCACGGGCGCTGTCGGCCGTGCATACACCTGGTACAGGCGATACATCGAGACCCCGGCGGTGGGCGGATACAGGCATCTCATCCCGGCGTGGAACGGGTGGTTGTCGCTTCCTACCCGCTTGGAAGCATTCTGGGTTAGTCATCACTGTGAGCCCCAGAACTGACAACTGCAGATCTCAGCCTACGTCGCGATCAACATTCTCTTCTGCTCGACAGGTTACGACTTTGTCGCCTTCAACTTTCACTGGCCAAACGACTTTTGGTCAGAATTCTCCCGCTACGTCGGCGACCGCACGGGTATTCTGTGCTTTTACAACATTCCCCTCTTGTGGATGCTCGCGGGGCGCAACGATATCATCAAATGGTGCACCGGCTGGTCGTACCAGTACTCGAACCTGTTTCACCGCTGGGTCGCGCGGGTCGCCACCGTGCAGGCCGTCGTGCATAGCGTCGCGTACTTGTACCTCACGTGGGACAGGTTGGCGGCAGAGTGGGCATTGTGGTTCTACAAGGCCGGTGTTTTTGTAAGTCCCAGACCGACGGCAGTGCTGATCATCTCCAGGCTACGGCGGCCATGGTTCTGCTTCTCCCGCTCTCGGTCCGCCCCTTCCGTGAAGGCGCGTACGAGCTGTTTCTCAACTTTCACATCTTTCTCGCCATCCTCACACTGGTCTACCTCTTTGCACACGTCTCCATCTTCCGCGGCGACTATGACGGCTGGCTCTGGGCGACCCTCGGTCTGTGGATCTTTGACAGGGTACTCCGCCTCGCCCGCCTCCTGATTCTCTCCTACAAGACCTTCCGCTCAGGCGGCCGCAACACAGTCTGCAAGCTCACAGGCGGCGACGAGGGGCTCGTCAGGCTCACCGTCCGCACCTCGGTCCCCTGCTCGCCCTCCCCCGGCGCCTACTACTTTCTCTACACCCCGCGCTCCCTGACACCATGGGAGAACCACCCCTTCACCCTCGCGAGCTGGACACGCGCACCCGCAGGCGGCGCGACGGATCTGCACTTTCTCCTCGCCCCGCGCGGCGGCGCCACACGCAGGCTCAAAGCGCGCATCGACACGTTTGGGCTCAACGACCTCGAATCCCAGCGCGGCGGGACCGACACACCCGGCCTCGACGTCGCACACGAGGTCGGCGGTGGCGGCACGGACATGCACATGCGCGTCCTCCCCGAAGGTCCGTATGGCGCCTCGCACCCGCTGCACGCGTTCGAGCACGTCCTCCTCATCGCGGGCGGGAGCGGTATCGCGGCCATCCTGCCGTACGTCTTTGCGCTGCGCGAACACAAGGCCAAGCGCGTCACCGTCGTCTGGAGCGTGCGGCAGGCGCGCTACGCCGCCGACGTGCTGCGGCACGAGCTCAGCGACGAGAACGCCTCCCATGCACGCATCCAGGTGTGGCTCACTAAAGAGTCCCCCGAGGCTGCGGCAGCGTGTGAGGAGGGCTACGCCGCGGCGGCAGTGGGTAAGAGTGCCCCCGCCGACGACGACACGGACAGTGCTTCCTCGTCTGACACCCTCATCTCCCGCCCCAGCCCGTGTTTCGACTCTGGACGCCCCGACATGGCCGGAACGCTGCGAACGGCTCTGGCAGGGCTGCAGGGCGACGAGCGCATTGCGGTGCTCTCCTGCGGGCCGTTTGCCATGATGGACGACCTGCGCGCGGCTGTCGCGCGGGCCTACGGGGAGGGTGAGGGGCGGGTCAGTGGGCGGACAATGGAGTACTTTGAGGACGCTTTTGTGTGGTAGACCAATTGGAAGGTCGGCCGAGGTGCACACGACATAGGGATGGCCCGCCGCGGGCTTGTAATGCATGCAGCATGGTGATTTGTACTTTTGTTCGCACTCTTCGTGGGCCTGGTCGGGCCGATGCCGAGACTTTGCTCGTCATTCCGTCGGAGGCAGCGGCGATGGACCTCACTAACGCACCCTCACTAACGGACCTCACTGATGGACCTCACTAGTGCTGATGACGACAAGCGCCGTGGAGCAGGTTTGTCGTCTTCATCGGCGCTAGCACCGCCAAGCCACTCCACTCCCATGTCCGAGCGACGGTTCCTTCAGGACGACAGAAGCCACGATGCGGTGCGTGCTTGAATCGCAGGTGCACGTCGTACACAGATTGTCTTGTGGATCAACCAACACGCGACCCAGAAACGGACCACAGCTTCCGTGGGGTTCCTGATCGCTGTCATGTGTACAGTCAGAAGAGTGCGCTCGTCCACGAGTATAACGTTTCAGCTCCTTTGGGCAGGTCTACAGCTCATTCCTGACCAAGGATCCAAGGACAGCAGGAACCCTGCGTGTCATCTATTCGAGCCCTGTTTGTCGTTGCATCCGACCCACTTATCCCTGTGTTTGGCCATGTTCGTCATTGAGTGTGCAGTTTTGACCTCATGGCAAGCTGCGTCAAGGCGGGCAGATACTGTACGTACAGTGCCATCATCTCTGATCTCTGATCTCATCCCGGCGGATACAGCATCGCCGTGCTGCAAAGGCGGTGCTCTCACCGGCGACTGCTAGTGCCTCCGGCGACTGCTCGCTTCACTCGCTTGTGTCGTTATCGACTTTATCCCGTCCCCTTGCCCCGTGCCGCGCTATGCTTGGCTCACGCGGCACGCATCGCATTCTCGAGCCCAGGATTCGGCGTCGGTGGGCACTGCGGGACTGGCGCGCCTGGCGGGGTCCATGGCGAACAGAGATGGTCGTCCTTAGCGCCAGGGACGACTCTGTAACCATGAAGCCCCAGGCACCAACCCCTGCTCATGGCATCATTGGATGAGATGGCGAACAAAGGAAAGTCGGCGAGATATCGTTGGTCTCTATGCTTGATTGTGCTGTTCCGTTGGATTTCTTCTGGTCTCCTGTCCGCGCCGCTCGGAGCCCTGTGGAGTAAAGCATGGGCGGCTCAAGGAAACGAGATATATAACAGCCGTCGCAGCACACGACATCCAGCCGTATCCTCAACTTGCTCAATCATGAAGTTTGACACAACATTCACACTCCTTACGGCCCTCGCACTCTCCGCGCCGTCCTTCGCCGCACCCGCCCCGGCCGTCGGTCCCATCAGCCTGCCCATCCGCCGCCACCTGCATCCCGACGCTGTTGCGCGACTCGCCAAACGCCAGCAGGACACCGGAGGCGCTAGCAGTGTTGTTAGCAGCTCCGCAGCCGCCAGCAGCGCACCCGCAGCCACTGCCGGCGACGGGCCCAACCCAACCGCCAGCGGCTCTGCTCAAGGCAACACCGTATTGAACTCGATCCCCGCGATCGACGTTGCAGCTCTGGTGGGTCGTGTTGGCGAGACGTTGTACAGTGTCCCAGCGCAAATTGGCTTGCCCGGGCAACAGATGGACATGCTCATCGGCACCGACAACCCCTTTGTCTACGTCTATGCGTCAAACTGCACTGGGTGCGGTGCTTCGAGCCTTGCCCACTTTGACGCGGACAAGAGTAGGAGTTTCACTCCCGACGACAACACGGAAGGATGGGAGTCCTTTGGTCCCCGACAGGCCAGTAAGCCAGTCGGCTTCCAGGGTCGTGACATTGTACAAATTGGTCAGAATCGTATGAACAAGATTGTTTGTGAGTCATATTTCCATTGCTTACGAGGCTAACGACTGCAGACGCCCTCGACAACGGCCAGGTCAAGTCCCCCAACACGCCATCCGCCGCCGGCGAGGAAGGCGGGAACACGGCTGTGGCCGGGGTTGGTGGCATCCTTGGTCTAGGGTGGACATCTTCTTCCGGCGAGAAGAGCTTTAGCTACGATGCCTCATCCGCGTGGGCCGAACCGCAGTTTGGCATGTACTTTAAGCGCTCAAACAGCGGCACATTGAAGGGCTCAACCTCCAGCCAGTGGGTCCAGCCTGTCCGAAACGACGGAGAGATTACCTTTGGTGGCCTCAACTCGTCCTACTATGGCAGCAACCCCATGACCTATGTTGAGAGCAAGACCAGCAACTGGACCATTACCCTCGACAACGTAACTATTGCCGACAAGGCCGTGTTGAAAGCGCCAGTCTCGGTTAGGGTCTCGACTGGCAGCTCTGCGTGCATTCTACCGATGGCCGTTGTCGAGGGCATCGCCTCGGCGGCAAAGGGCATGACAGAGAGCGTCTCCGGCTCGACTCTGGGCCTCCCTGGGAAGTTGCACGTTGCTCTTGTTCCATGCTCGAGCAAGACCAGTATTTCGTTCACCTTTGGTGGTACCGCCTTCAGCATTGACCCATCCGAGCTCACCTCGGGTGGCGGCGTCACCAATACCAATAACGGAAAGACGACCGAGACCGACAAATGTCTCGTTCCCATCTACGGTGTTAGCTCCGACTCATTCTCGATCATGAGCAACGGGTCCGTCGACACCTCGGAACTGCCAAAGGGCATGGAGTACAGCATCGGATTGCCCTTCCTTCACAACGTCTACACTGCCTTCCGCTACGAGCCCCCTGCCGTTGGATTCGCAAAGCTCGCTGACGGTGTGTACAACCCCGTTGCCAGGGGCGGCGCCGGGGCGCTCGCCGCGCCCGCTGTTGGTGCCGTGGCTGCTATTGCCATCGGTGTCCTCGCACTTGCCTAGGTAATGGTAGAGACGTAAGAAGAACAGTACTGTATCCATATTCATCCCCAATATTATGAATTCATTTTCTAGTTCTCTTCTGCCAGATCGTTTCCCGCCATACATGCACATCTTACAACTCGTTCAGCGCACACTTAGACTCGTGGCACGTCCCCGTCAAGCGAACTTCCCTCCTCTGCTGCCGTCCTGGTCGTGGCAAAGTGACGAGGACTGACGCCTCGTTCGAACAGCTCGTCGAGCGCAGCGTAAGAGCGGCCCTTGGTCTCGGGGAACCATAGGTAAGAAATGGCAAACATGATCAGACTAATGCCGCCAAAGAAGAAACCGATCTTGGAGCCCCACCCGGCGTACTGATCGGACAGTAGGAGCGGGACAGTGTAGTTCTGAAGTATTAGACATTTCGAGCAGCTGTCGAATACTCACAAAGAGAACGCCAGAGCACGATTGGATGACTGTGGCGAGAGAAGCAGTCTTGGCACGAAGAGCAGGCGACGAGACTTCCACAAGAGCCATCCAGCCAATGGGTCCAAGGGAGATTCCGTAGAACAAGACCCAGACGGAGCAGACAGTAATAAGGGCAATAGCGAGCTTGGGATTAATGGTCTGTGTTCCCAAAGCGCCAATGATAATGACGCAGACAATGCACACGCCGGAGCCCATCAGAACGAGGAAGCGGCGTCCAAAGCGTTCAACCAGATAGAATGAAGCAGCGGTAGCGCAGATACCAATGATAGAGATGATGAGACTGGCAGTGAAAGCATCTTTGACACCAGCAAGGGAGAAAAAGTAGGTCGTGTTGCCGTAGACGAGGGGAACACCGACAAAGTTTTGGAACGTAAAGGGCAAAGCAGCAATCAAGGCGCGCTTCAAGTTGGCCCACTTGAACAAGGCACCCCAAGCCGAATTGGACTTTGCTTCTTGGAGAGCTTTGGACATGTTCACCTCGGCCAGGATGACCGAGTACTCGTACTCGACGTCGTAGCCCTCCACGTTGCCTACGAGGCGGCGCAACGACTTTTTGGCCTGCTCGTGGCGGCCTTTTTCTGCAAGCCACGCTGAATAATGTCAGCCTCAATTACCTGTCTGTTGGCTCGGACGTCCAATGAAGCTTACGGGGAGACTCGGGAAGCAGCGCAAGGGGGATCAACCAGATGCCAAGCACCACAAACTCAGAGTAGAAAATATGGCGGAACTCGAGGGGAGCAACCTTGGTGAGGACCTGGAGGCCGACTGCTGAGAACAAGTTGCCAAATGCCCAAGACAAGGAGAATGAGGCCAGCAGGGAGCCACGCATTTGCGGCATGGCAATCTCAGACATGTAAGTCATGACCGTGGTACCCAGGAAACCGCAGCAGAATCCAGCCATAATCTTAGATATGAGGAACACCTGTCGACAGTCAGCAGGTGTCGAGAAAGGTGGCGAGTGCAGAGAACCAACCTTCCAATTCGTGGCCACAATCTCCAGAATGATGGCAATGACCATGGTGAGAGTCAGAAGATACAAGTTGACGCGGCGTCCAAAGCGGTCACCAATCATTGGGGAGATGATCTGGGTCACAATTTGGCCAACAGTGCTGAATCCACTCCAGAGAGAGACATGTGAGGCATTCAGCTCAAGAGCGCCAGTCTCGGGGTTGTGTACGGTGCCAAAGACATTGATGAAGCCTGGACTGTAAGCCCAAATGCAAATCAGATGGTTGTAGTCTCTGTATCAACCCGCCTGGTGCAAGGTCATTGAAACAGTTGCACATAGAGCTGACGCACCTTGATTGGCAACAACGTTACCGGGGGCACTCAAGGTGTACCCCACATAGATGGCGGAGATCGACACCGAGAGTCCAAAGACGTACAGCCTCCAGAACTTTCGGATAAGCGTACTGGCTGGCATACGCGCAAAGGCAGACTGGGGCAGATCGGCAAAGGTGTCCACAAGATCGACATTTTCGGCTTGTTTTTCTTCAACTGGGGTCTTCTCAGAATGAGGAGGAGCCTCCCGGCCGTGGGCGTCGGACATGGTCAGTCGAGTGAATGCAAAAGAGCAGATGTCATTACAGCTGATACCACAAGGGGCCCCCTTCATATACTGTACAAGACAACCCCCAAACACGGTGGCCCACATGCGGTGGCCCACCTCGGTCAATGGAGGGTCAGGGGTGATGGGACCCATCACGAGGGAGATAGCACGGATCATCACGTTCATGCCCACGACTCCATCACATGACCACCTCCAACTACGCAGTATTTCGCCGAGCGGGGTATTGGCGGGGGGGAGTCGGATCCCAATGGTTTGGCGATGGCGGAGGAACCCTTCTGACTACGACGTCAGTCCAAACGGCAGTGAGCCGCTTTCCCGGCGTGAGCTTGGGAACTTAAATCAAGGGCTAAATCCTCAGAGGTAGCGGGCGTACAGGTTAATATTCATGTTGGAACGAACACATCGCCCACATGCATGCCAAGTTGTGGAGCACGGTGGTCAAATGGCAGACCTTTAATAGCGCAGGTGCGTTGGAGGACAGTTCTCCGGGGATTTTACGAACAAAAACCGTCACAACAATGGCTTCCGCAAGGAACCCCCGCACCAATGACCGGCCCGAGCCGGCACCGAGCTCTCGGTGCTGCACATGGTGGGCTCTTGCAGTACTACTCTCTCATCCTTTGCTCTCAGCTCGTGGGTCCTTACACAACGAGTCGCTGTCCTTTGGAGCGACAATGTCCCGGAATTGTAGCGACAACTACCGATGCTCTATACATAGAGGAGTGTGTCACCCACGAGCACATGATTAACTTCCACAACCCACAATGCCGTCGAGCTACCGCAACCCCATCATCCCCGGATTCAACCCCGATCCTTCCATCTGCCGCGTTGGTAAGGACTACTTTTTGGCAACCTCCACATTCGAGTACTTTCCCGGGGTTCCCATTTACCACTCTACCGACCTGGTGCGATGGTCAATCATTGGTCATGCCCTCAACCGCCCTTCCCAGCTGGACATGCGCGTTGCCGAGGCTGGGGGAGGGATCTTTGCGCCGTCACTGCGCTATAATGACAAGGCCAAGAGGTGGTACATGACTACTTCTTGCCAGCACAAGGGCAGCAAGCGAGCTCCTCATGACGTAAGCTGAGCTGTCATGGGTTGACACTGACATAATGTAGACCCCACCAGGTATGCGCGGTTTCTACGTCTGGACCGACGACATTTTTGATGAGACCCGTTGGAGTGACCCCATCTACTATGACATTCTTGGCATTGACCAAGACGTACGTCGAGGCCACTAGGTCAAGGCTGACCGCTCGCAGCTCTTCTGGGATGATGACGGCGCCGTGTACTTGTCCTACGCGGACAGTCTCTTTGACGGCCCCAAGTTTCTGGGGCTGGAAGTGTACACTGTACCCCTCGACTTGGACACTGGCGACCATCTCGCACGCCGGGTTCTCCAGCGGCAAGACACACATTCCGGAAACAACATCAGTGAGGGCCCGCACATGTATAAGCGCGGTCAGTGGTACTATCTCATGACTGCCGAAGGGGGGACAGAGAAGGAGCACCAAGAGTGGATCCAGCGGGCACGCGCACCCTTTGGCCCATGGGAGGTTGCGCCGACTGCCAAGGATGTTGAGGCGGGAACGGCCAAACACGCGATCAATCCCCTGGTCTTCAACCACGACGATCCGCACATTCAACACACTGGCCACATGGACCTCGTTGAAGGGACCGGCGGCCAGTGGTGGGCCGTATTCCTCGGCACCCGCGACCACAATGGCAAGCCGAGTCAGCTGGGCCGCGAGTCCTTCCTAGCGCCAGTCGAGTGGATCGACGACTGGCCGGTGGTGAACGGGGGCAAGATCATCACAATCGACGGCGACAAGAAGGCTGGGCTTGAGCGCGTTCCCGCTAGGGAGGAGTGGAGCTATGATTTCAAGGCCGACATGGGTGAGTCCATACCTAGATTCTGACTAAACGGCAGACCTCGCAAAGCACGGTTTCTACACGCTTCGCACGCCTCAGAAGCCCTTCTGGTGCTTGTCGTCTCACCCAGGTTCGTTGGCCATCAAGGGCGGACCATTCGGCCTCAAAGAGGATGAGACGCTGTCCATGCTTCTGCTCAAACAGACTGCATTTATCGGGACGTGGCGCGTCACGCTAGACTACGCGCCCCAGGAGGTTGGAGAAGAAGCTGGAGCGGCAGTGTGGTGGTCAAAGTGGGCTCATGGTGCGGTGTCTATCCGTGGTGTGCAGAACGGCGACACCGTAGGAGCCCAGCTTGTGTTCCGCGCGCCTGAAGTCGATGGTAATGGGTTCACAGTACGTGCCACCGGTAAAGACGGGGCTGACAGTCACAGGAGAATACCTTCCCGCTCCCCGCCAACATCGCCGTTGACATCCGTGTTGACGCAACCGTGGAGGGATACACCTTCTTCGCGACTGTCAACGGTAAAGAGCAGCAAGTCGGCACCATGCTCTCGACCCAACTTGTGCGCCAACGTCCCTTTGACTCTATCTTTACCGGCACATTCTTTGCGCTGTTTGCCTGCGGAGTGAACGGGTGCGGCTCACTGCAGCCCGCCGTGTTCAGTGACTTTTCATGGCGGGGAGTCCTTGGCGAAGAGTAGTTAGGAGTGCATATGCATTTTGGAGAAGAGATGATGTGGTATGAGATAACTCACGGGGCATGCCGCCATGACGAGGCACGCACGCGCGGCGGTAGGCACCGCCCTCGGTGGTGACACGGGGTTCATGCTGACTGGCCCGAACATCCAATACTGGTGATGCTTCATGATACTGAGGATCACTGCAATGCAGCTTGGGGCAGTGCAGCCTGCCTTAGTTGATGGCAGCGGGCAAGACTGATGGCCGCTCTGCCAGGACAGTATCAGGTGATCACCGAGATTGCACAGCCGCGACCCGGTCTACTAAAGTCCAGACTGGGTATTCAACTTTCCGCGCTTTCTCTCTCACTGCAAACTCTGTGCAACGCACTAAGCTTACTGATGAAGCTCCTTGCGCTGGCCATACTCGGCCTGGCTGCGGTCCCCAACCAGGCTGCAGCCACCGCTCTTCCAGCCCAGGCAGGACACGAGGCGAAGCGCGAAACCTCGTCCAACGGCACAGTGACGTCTCTTTCTCTAACGGGCCACTCTCACGAGATGTTCTACACTGTCCCCGTCATGGTCGGCACACCAGGGGTTCAAATCAACCTCACTGTCGATGTCAGCCGAGCAGCCACCGTCTTGAAGCGGGTGACCGGTAGTCACGATTGGGAGTGGACATCTGCGCCATATGATCCGGGCCAGAGCACAAGCTGGTCTAATGTGTCGACTTTTGAAGAAATGGGTCAAATCGGCACCATTGGAACGGACATTGTGGAGTTAGGGAGCAGCTCTGTACAGGTGCCAATCCGTGCGTACACATATCCCACAGAGCCTCCAGCTCATACACCTTCAGAATTCATCCAAGAGACACGGCCACCGCCAGATACACCCACCCCTCCGACGATTGCCAACAGGTACTATCTCGGGATGGAGCCATCCATTGCATCTAACACAAGTGGAGGAAGCCTTGGACTCGGCGCGAGCAGCAGCCTGCCTGCGAACACTGGATGGGCCCAACCCCAGTTTGGGCTGTATCTAAAGCGTTCGCGAAAGGGCAGTGTCACGTACGAGGATGATGACAGGAGGCCACGAGCAGTGCCTGATGATGGACAGATTACTCTAGGGTGAGGAGTTGTCTCAATGGCTGATCTAACGAGCAACAGGGGCTTGAACGCGTCGTGGTTTGGAAACAACAGCATGACCTACATTCCCAGCGCTGGCAACTCTTCCTGGAGCATCACTCTTGAGAGAGTGCTGGTAGACGGCAATCCTGTGTACGACGAGCCCACTGTCGTATCCGTCTCAACAGCAAGTAGCGGCTGCAATCTGCCTCTCGCACTCATCCAGGCCATGATGCGCTCCATTCCAGGAGCCGAGATCATTGACAACTCAATGGGTTCCATGGGAGGCTGGAAGGCACGCTCTGGCTACTATACTGTGGGGATTATACCCTGCTCGACCTCGGCACGGGTGTCGTTTACCTTTGGCGGCGTCGATTTCGACCTGGACCCCGCAGAGCTGACCTCTGGCCGGACCCCGTCATTCATGGGACAAGACAGGATTGATGAGAACAGGACACAGTGCATTGCCCCCCTTTATGCGCGCTGGAACTCTACCCCGGACGAATATACGCTTGGTCTCCCGTTTCTGCGCAATGTGTACACGGCTTTCCGTTACGAGCCGTCCTCGGTGGGATTTGCCAAGCTTGCTGACGGGGTCTACAACCCTACCTTGAACAGCGGTCAACTTGTGCATTCTGCGTCTCTCGCAAGTATGTTGGTCACGATTGTATGTGTATGTGTTATTGTAATGTGATTGTTGTGAAATCGAATCAGCAAGGGAGAGAAGTGTCGGAGGACTCATCACAGAGCCGCCAATGCTCAGCCCACGCTCTGCTTTGCATCTCACTCCTGCACACTCTCTGCCTTGCGCAGTACATTGTCCCAACGCAGCAAGTGCTCACTCCATCTCCATGCACTCGAAAGGCGAAACAATACCTCGAGCCGTTGAAATAATTGAATTAATTAATTTCTTGATGCAGTAGGCAGTGGCTGTTCAGGGTCGCGGGACGCGCTGTAGCCTGGCAACCTGGCCTCAAACGAGATCCATGCAAGCAAAGACAGCGAGTGGTTGCTCAGGTTTCGAGTCCGTAAGCACGCCTGGTCTGCTCAAACGAGCACGCCTGGTCGCGACGACGCTGGCCCAGTCCAGTAGTCATTGACAGTCGTCCCGTTGACAGATCACCTGCACTCGATCGTCCCTGTCCGAGGATGGGTTGGTTCCAGCTCAACCCCTTGGCGTGCGGCGCTGCGGATCCTGCGGATGCCTATGTACAGTATGCATTGCGGATGACAAAACCCCGCTGTTGTGCTTTTGTGGTAGCATCCGGAGCAGAGCATCGCAGGCTCGGAGTTTTCGATTGTATCTTGGATGCGGGTGCCATAGCCATCTCGTCAGCCCATGGAGATGGGCTGAGGTGATGCCCACAATGCAGTTGTACTGCAGTCGGTATGCCTTGGAGAGTGCGAGGTATACGGGACGGCAAGCACGTCTGGTTGACGACAAGGCTTGAAGCATTGGAGGTCATGCACGCTGCAGGTGGTCGTGTAGCTGCACCCCAGATGGGACAACGGATGGGACGCGTCTCAGGGCTTTTTGCACGTGAGAAGTGGATTACGACCATTCGACCTGGTGCCTGCTGCCCTCTCTTGGCTCTCTTGCCTCTAATGGTCTGGACGTCGTCTTCATCGCCTTTTGCACTGTCGCTGCTTGCCTACGGTAATGGCGTGCACAATCCACAGGAACCAATCTTTTTGGCACTCGACCACTGGCGCCATCGGGAACCCATTGCGTCGCAACTCTTGCACTGGGCAGTCATTGTTCCTTCCAGCTTCCAGTAGCAGTAGTAGTGTGACAACACCTCCAACATGAATATTCCAGTAATGTGCAGCGTTATGTAGTGTCGCGTAGAAACAACTGATACATTGTCCGTCCTAGGTATTGTGGACTTGAAAGGGAAATAAAAAGTCTACGAGCGACGATGAAGAAAGAGAAGCAAGGGGGTGTCTAAGTTGAGGGGTAATTGTCCATGCGCCGTCATGTTGCTTAAGCGCAGACACGCCTGTAGTCGTCGGCGAGACCATCCCTGACGTCGTAGCCGTTGCGGCAGAGGCAGTCGTAGCACTGACGACTAATCTCCCAAGGAGAGCGGCCGCCCGACTGCAATGTTAGTTTGGTTATCAATGCCAGCGTCCGAGACAAACTCACGTATGAGCAACGGTGCTTGGAGGCGCCGTAGCTGCGTCCGCGCTTCCAGCGGCCAGTCTTCTTGTACGAGGTCCAGTTGAAGATCTCGTTCCTGCACCATCCACCGCCGCACTCGTAGGAGCAAACAGAGGTGGGGGGAGGAGTGCTCGAGACCTGGGGCTTCTCGGGCTTGTGGGGGCGCTGGGGCTTGTGGTGGCCGCCCCAGGTGGGCGAGGCAGAGGCCGCCACAGCGAAGAGGGTGACGAGGAGAGCAATCTTCATTGTGGGATCGTGGTGGTACCAAATGAGCGTGCTAGGTGAGCGGGGTGTCGAATTGAGAGACGGGGGAGATAAGTTGCAACTGCCACCAAACCAGCAGAGATATATGTACTCATTTGGACGCATTCCCCGGTCGCTTCGTGAGAACTGCTTGACGGGACTGATAGACCGCCTTTGCGTCGTCTGCTCGCCACACGTTGTCCGTCTCTCTGTTGGCAGAATCTGGCAGCGAACGATCCGAAGGCTACACTTGCCAACGGCCGTGGCCCCAGAAACGAGCGACAGTCTTCCCACCATCCCTGTTTCGAACTTCGCTCCTCTGGCTGCAGTGAGTCCGAAAGCCCGATGCCAGAACCCTTGCACACTGTACCTCCCACGCTCGCTGGCGGCTGGCAACATCTGAAACGGACATGATGCCATCCCACCGCACAGCTGGGACATTAAAGTGTTGCGCGCGTTGTCTACCAGGCACAAAAAACCATCTCGGTGTCTTCAGGGACGATCAAAGCCAGGCATCTCGTCCAAAGCCCTCGGACCGTTGCCAACACGGCGACGTCGCGGCGTGCATGCTCACGGCGGCACCGGGGAGAACTCATGCCCACGTTCATGGCTGCCCTGGCAGTCGAAACGGCACGATAGCGACCACCAGGGTGGTTGTGGGAATGCTCACTCACTACCAGTCTCCGAACGGGAAGTCAAAGCTACCATTCGCTGATCAGACCACTATCTCGGCGTATGAGGTGCCGGCAGCACCGGCGTAGGCCCTGGCCATGATCGTCGTGCAGATGGGCGTCTAACAGCCACCCAACCAACATGTGGTCTCAATGTCAGCACATACGCCCAACATAGCATCCAGCCACTGTACCAGACGTGGTGCTGGTTTGGTTTCAGCAGCAAGAGGTACCAACGAGGTCCAGGTACATTACCGGCCCGTCGCAAGGTCAAGGTCCAGCATGTCCAGCATCACGTGAAGTTGACCAAGAGTTGGGCAGATGAGAAGTTGGACGGAAACCAACTCTTGAGAGTGCCTCTTGCAAAAAGCCTCATGTGGCTTGGCGACTCCAGCCGCCTGCAAGCTGCTAGCTCCTCAATGGACGGCAAAGGACACAGAGCGGCTTGCACTCATCGCCTCCAACGGCCGTCTCCAGCATCAGTCTCCAGCGCGACCTCATGTAAGCTGGCGGCGGCCACCGCCGAGTGGGTCGGAACATGTCCTCTTTCCGTTCCGACAATCAGAGTCCTACCAGTTGCTCGGAATACATGATCAGTACATGCCATCGAGGGTCGGCCGACTGTGCATCGCTTTTGGTAGGTGATAATCCGCCGACTGCGGCCGACTATTGATGCTCCGCCCTGAACACCGATGTATGTACTTACTAGATGCGGAGGCCACAAGTGGAGCTTGTCGCCATCAGGGCTGGCATGGCATTCAGTCATGCATTGCTCTGGGTGTTTCGAGTGAGTTGCCCTGAGAGATAGCAGAGCCGCTGACCTCAGCCATGATGTTACTACGATGAAGCATCCATTGCCCTTTGATCAAAATAGCACATGTTCGGCCGTGGGTGCTGGGACTAGCAGTCTTTAAACTTTGAGTATGCCGCGGTTTGACTTGTCCACTTCACTCTACTCGTCGAGCAGCTCATCAATGCCGAACACTCTATTAAATCGGCCGACTACTAACAACATGTTCTGGCAAATGCCGCGGAAACGAGAAGGCTCCTCGCTGCATTGTCGCTACATGCTGGCTGATGATGCAAAGTGTTATGTGTTATAAGCTGACCTGGCTCCTCACCACTGAACCTTACCCTCTTCACAAACAGCCCCACTCCTTTAAAATGCCGTTGGTTTTTGCAAGTGTGGCCTTGGGGGCGCTACTCCCACTGGTCGTCGCCTACGACAATGCTGCAACAGTTTACGGCCAGACTGGACGGTGCTTCAGCGCTTGCAATGACTGTTTCAGGAATCTCACCCCAGGAGACATCCCCCCGGAAACCACAGACTTCACCAAAAGCCATGCCTACATGACCAGCATTGTCAAGTGTCTCGACACGTACTGTGGGACGAGCCAGGCCGTCGACGAGGGCTTTCAAAAGCTGGTCCACTATTACGTCGAATACGAAGAGGCCGCAGAGGCGGAAATCGAGCCGATCGAGCACTGGCGCTCAAACACGAATGCCTCTGTTGTCACCATCGACGTTACCGATCCACATGTGGCCGATGTGCCTTTCAACTCGACCATTATGCCCACGATGAAAAACTTTAAGAACGCCTACCTCACCGAGGAGGTCTGGGACACTACGGTCAGCTATGTAAGTTGGCCAGTCACAGAGAGAGCTAACCGCAGGACCACGCCTTTGGCTGGGCCCTCTACATTCTGCTCGGCTTCATGCTCATCTTTGGCATGCTCTCCCGCTTTATCGCCTACCTCTCTTCTCGACGCTCCCTCCGCGGCCACGTTGAGGACCTAAACCTTGGCCGCATTCCCAACACGACATCGTTCAAGTCCCGGGCCCACACTTGGTGGCGCAAACATGTCAGTGTCCCAGCCTTGTTCGGCTACCGCCACATGCAACCTTGGGGCTGGATGACTCTCCCGACTCGCTTGCAGGGCATGATCCTCGCCATCTACATTTGTCTCAACTTTATCTGGTCGTTTACAAACTACCGCCTCTTTGACGAAAACTTTTACTGGCCCAACCAAAAGAACATTCAGCTGGGCCGCTACGTCGCCGACCGCACGGGTATCATGTCATTTTACAACCTGCCCTTGCTCTGGGTCATGGCCGGCCGCAACGACGTCCTCCTCTGGGTCACTGGCTGGTCATACCAGAGCATGAACATGTTCCATCGATGGATCGCCCGCATGGCCACCATCCAGGCCATTGTCCACTCGTGCTGCTACACGTACGTGGTCTGGGGCCCGAGGTTTGCCGAAGACTGGAAGGAGCGATACTGGTGGACCGGCGTCATTGCCACCATCTGCATGTCCTTACTACTACCCCTGTCCCTCGCCCCGGTCCGCATCAAGGTCTACGAGTTCTTCCTCATGGCCCACATCGTGCTTGCGCTCGTCACCCTCGTTACGCTCATGTATCACGTCGAGGTCTTTGAGCACCAGTACGACGGTTGGATCTGGGCCTGCATCGCCATCTGGCTCTTTGATCGCGTCCTCCGCGTCGCCCGCCTCGGTGCCCTCTCCTTCCGCACCTTCAAGAAGGGTGGCACCAACACTGTAGCCCGCATGACCGGCGGCGACACGTGTCTTGTCCGCCTCACAGTCCGCACCAGCATGACCATCAACCCCAAGCCCGGATCATACTATTTCCTTTACACGCCCCGCTCCTACACTCCCTGGGAGAACCACCCGTTCACACTCGCCTCCTGGGAGACCCCGGAGGAGGGGCCGGGAACACTGCTCCACTTTCTCCTCGCGCCACGCAACGGTGCCACCGGCCGCCTCCGCCGCCGTATCCAGCGGTTCAACGACAACGCCGCCCGCGTCACCGACGCACACATGGCTGCCGCCGCACCCATGCGTGTGCTCCCGGAGGGTCCCTATGGCCACACCCACAACGTCGGCATGTACGAGCACGTCCTCCTGATCGCCGGTGGGAGCGGCATCACCGCCATCTTGCCCTACCTCTTTGACCTGCGCGAGAACAAGCGTGTCCGCCAGATCGACGTCGTCTGGGTCGTCCGCCACGCCGACTATGCAGCTGACGTGCTCTCGACCGAACTCGCGCCCAAAATGACCGCCCACGCCAACATCCGTCTCTTCGTGTCTGCCGAGCAAGGCGCACACCCCGAGGACGTCCTCGATGCGCTTCCTGACACCGTCGAGGCGAGCTTGGGCAAATGCCCCCACTGGGCTGCGGAACGTGCAGACTGTACCGAGAAGCCGCCTCCCGCCGAGAAGGCCAGCTCGACCTCAGGCGAGTCCGGCGGCTCCAGCCAGGCTCGCGGCTTTGGCTACGGCCACAAGATCATTGGCGGTCGCCCACGCATGCAGAATCTTGTGCGTGCCAGTCTTGACAAGCTTGAGGGTGCCGAGCGCCTAGCAGTGCTCGGCTGCGGGCCTCCAGGCATGATGGACGACTTGCGCCAGGCTGTGGCCAACTCTTACGGCAGCGGTGTTGGCCAGGTGCGGGCTGGTGCGCTCGAGTACTTTGAGGATGCGTTTGAGTGGTAGTAGAGCAGTCAGGCCGGAGCTAGATGCAGCAGTGGACCTGTTATGACCTGGGGCTATAGTGCAGAGTGACTTATGGGCTCTGAATGGTCTGATCAGCTGCCACTAGTCGGAAGGCTTGTTATTCAACCAACCGAGCAGCCAGGCAAGCAAACAAACTGAACACAAGATCACAATTCTCTGACAAGTTCCAGCCGCAGCCACCGTGCTGTGCTGCTTCTCCATGTCGATGTTGACTGGCCGAAGCCGGTACTGTACCTGGGTGTCACCGCCAGAGTGCCTGAAACGTCCTCGCCGACTTTGCAGGTGCTGCACTGCTTAGAGAAGCTACTATTGCCGAAGCTATTCGAGCTTTCTGTGATATTCTGGCCTGGTCAGGCATTGCGGACCCCCAGTGAGTGGGTGGACGGGATCCCGGCATCTGACAGTGAGGTACAGCCGTGGCCGCCGAGGAATGCTCCGAGTACACTGCATGGTGATCACTGCTATTTCGTCGTTCGCAAGACTTCATTGCCCGTTGTCTGAAATAGCATTCACTGTTGCATGCATTGTACCGGCGACCATATCATCTTCGTTTGATATTCACAGCATGCAAAGCAATACGAAAGACAGCGTGAGCAGAAGTGCACAGAGTGACCCAAAACAATCTCGGTGACTTGTCCCCTTCCGGTGTACTGCCATGTGTTTGGCCCTGGCGGAGCAGCATCCAGCGGTGCCCAGCACGGAGAGTTTGGCAAGGGGGTTGCACAGCCAGCCAGCGGGTGGGGCAGAGGCAGCCAGTGGGTACAGCGCTTGTGCCTGCCTCTCCGCTGTACTGGCTCGCCCACTACATACAGCGAGCGAGTGTGGCACTGGACGCGGCGACTTGTTCACCCCTCGTGTCAGCCCTCACCGCTCCCATCCCGGAACGAGGCAGTACACAAGCGCGCACTGGTACAAGTCGCCGGATGGTGTCTCTGCGGTACGTTGGCGAGGCCAGATGGGTGCATAGTCTCCGGACTTCTTCTGTATATAACTACGCGAACGGCACAGTATCGTTTTACCCATCAATCTCCCAACTCTTCCCCCTGCAGCAGCAACCCTCGACAATCATGTTCACTGCCACCCTCTTTGCCGCCCTCACTGTCCTGGCCGCCTCGGCCTCGGCCGCCCCCGCCGCTGAGCTCGGCTCGGCCCCTCCCGCCAACCTCGGCGCGCGTGGCTTCACCACTCTGCAGGAGCGCAACTCGCCCTTCATCTCGATCCGCCCCATCATCGAGTCGGCCGGCGAAGAGAACAAGCACCACTGGTGTCTCGATGTTCCCGACAACAACATGTACGACGGTGCGCGCGTTCAGTTGTAAGTGGATCCGAGAACCTTGCACCGTAGCAGAAGCTGACGCGTCTCAGCTGGACCTGCAACTTTGAGGACTCGCAGTACTGGATCCAGGACGGTGACCGCTTCGTCAAGTACAACGCCGACAGCAATGCTGAGAAGCTTTGCCTCGACTTTTCCACTTGTAAGTCTCCGGCAGCTGGCACCGCCCAGCAACACACACTGACACACCACCCAGGGGACAACGGCTACCCCGAGCTGGCCAACGGCAACCAGGGTCTTCTCAGGCAGTGCGAGAAGCTCCCCATGCAGGACGGCCGCGACTACTCGGGCAACAACATTACCCCCAAGAAGGACACGGACAAGTACAGGCAAAACTTCCAGCTCACCCTCGGCAAGACGAGTAAGTTTCCGCCGTCGCGTCAACGATACCCAATACTGACGCTATTTCCAGACTGGTGCCTCGACGTCAAGGACGGCGCGCTCTACGACGGCGCCAACCCCCAGCTCTGGGAGTGCAACAGCTGGAACTGGCACCAGTACTGGTACCTCCAGGCCGAGGGCAAGACGGCCACTGGCGACCGCTCTGGCCAGCCTTAAGCTCTTCCGGGGCAGGCAACCGTATATACCCACCTCATACCACGGCCGATGCCAAGGACATTTGAAAACGCCATACCAGTTAGAAGATGAGCATAGAACGTCAGATGTATCATGTTGTCAGACGCTGGCACAGTATAGTTGCTTCATGTCCGTTCTGTGGGGTCAGCTCTGTCCAAGCAAGACAAACCCACGTCTATTCCGTCCAGTCTTACGCACGCAACCTCCTGGTCCCGCAGCTGTCACTGCCCGTCAGCCCAGTCATCCAAGCCAAACCCACCTATCCCTCAGCCTTTTCAATCCCCTCATGATCCAACTCCAACGTCGCGTCGTTAAACTCCTCATCCCCCCTAGGCAAATCCATGACCGTCCTCCAAACCTCGGCAACCTCAACCTCCACCTCCCCCTCACTCTCAAGCGCAAGCACATGCCCCCCCGCCCTCCGCTCCTCATCGATAAAGTGCATATGCACCCCGCCAACCCCGACGCCCTGCAAGAACCTCGGCGTGCGGAACCCCACCACCGTCCCCTTGAGCGGGCCCAGCACGACCGTCCTCTGCCGGCTCGTGACCCCCGCCAGCCCCTCGCGCGGGAAACACTGCCCCGCCGCCGTCCGGCACGCGATACTCTTGAAAGTCCCGTGCAGCCGGAACGCGACGTGCGTGTTCCGCGCAAGGGGACACAGCCGGGCGAGGATCGGATCCACGCCATTCTTCTCCTGCACCGCTGCCCGCGTCGTCGTCGTGGGTGCAAAGTGCGTCACCTGCGCGAACGGCGTCACGTCGCCGTCTTGCTCGTCAGCCGTGTGTGGAGGGGGGGACGTACCGGGGTGGACGTTGGCGGCTTTGACGGTCCCGTCGTGCAGGATTTGGAATACTTGGCCGTCGAGGATGATCAGCTCGCCCTCCATGTTGCGAAAGGTGCCCAGGCCCGTGTCGCCGTGCTCGAGTAGGGAGGTGAGGGGGAGGCCGTTCGATGCGACACCGTCCATGAGCGCCGAGACTACGGAGAACTGGTAGATTTCGTTGCTGGTTTTGCTCGTCATCGTGTGCTAGAGAATGAGATGGAGTTGGATAGGGGAGGAGTGGGAGCTGGAGAGCTGCTGGGGGGATGATGCTGAAGGGATGATATATGAACAGTCGAGGTGGATGAAAGTGGAGGTGGACATGATCCGATGACGGGTGAGTTGCGGGCGAGTTTACATGGTGGCTCTTGTCAACAACGTACACTTGTATCGTCCCGACATGCCTCCCCAACGACCCGGAACGATACTGTGTGCAAAGTCACAGGACAACAAATGCTCTGTCGGGTGTTGCATGCATCGGGTCGTGTCGGGTCGTGGGTGAGTGCAGCGGGTGGGCTGTCGGCGACGTCTGTGTGGGAAGATATGACAGTGGGACGTCAGCCGGAGAGATGTGGATAAGCAACACACGCGCCGTGGGGTAGACTCAACGGAGTTCTCGTTTGGGCACAGCTCTTCCGTCTTCTTGAGGAGAGTCAGCGGGGAAAGATCTTGTGCGTACTCGTCTCTTCGACTTCTCGCCGTTACCCCTCCTCGCACATTGATCTTCTGGCAATGAAGAGGACGTGACTCTACGTGCTTGCGAACAGCATACATATGATGTACTAAATAACATAAAAGTATCTACAAAGTATCTACAAAGTAACTACAAATCTTCTTTTGATCATTTTGGCCTTACAAAAATCTCATCATTCATCCCTCCTGCCGCACAACACCAAACATCCCTTCAACTGCTCACTCACTCAAAGCCCAAGAACCTTCTTAGCACTCCCCATCACCCCATCCACATCCGCTCCCTCACCAACAAGCCACTCTCGAGCCTTGTCAGCGACCAACTCCCAGCTCTCCTTGAGCGCTCCAAACTGCCGCTCAAACACCACAAGCACAAGCGCCGTAGCCCACACATCGGCCTCCACCCCCTCAGGCTGACCACCAACGAGCTGATCAAACTTCCACCCCCGGCCCAGGGCAGACACAAGCTCCGGCGTAAGCCCAAAGCAGCCTGCAAAGCTTTGTAAAGCCACGAGCGCAGCGAGCTGTTCCGTCGGCGACGCGACAGCCTTTTCGTCAGTGAAACAGCGACGGCGACGACTGGTGCCCTGAGCCGTGTCGGCCGTGTCGAGTGCGTCTTTCGACGGGGAGCTGAAAAACAGTGAGGACGGAGGGGCCAAGCACCACTGCTCGTCCTGTGGCGCCGCTGCGCCAAATAGCGCTCCGCCAGGAGGGGCGCCAAACAGGGCGGACGGAGCGGCCACGGACTGCTGGGCCTGTGGCGCCGCAGCGCCAAATAGCGCTCCGCCAGGAGGGGCGCCAAACAGGGCGGACGGAGCGGCCACGGACTGCTCGTCCTGTGGCGCCGCCGCGCCAAATAGCGCTCCGCCAGGAGGGGCGCCAAACAGGGCGGACGGAGCGGCCACGGACTGCTGGGCCTGTGGCGCCGCAGCGCCAAATAGCGCTCCGCCAGAAGGGGCGCCAAACCGGGCGGACGGAGCGGCCAGGCTCTGCCTGGCCCGTGGCGCCGCACCGACAAATAGCGCTCCGCCAGGAGGAGCGCGATTTAGGGATGCGCTGGCAGGGGCCGACCTTTTCTTTGCGCGGCCAAACAACCCGCCGCCAGCACTAAATAGGGTGGGCGTGAGTGAGGCCGCTGCCCTCGGGGGTGCGGGCGGGGGACGAGGGGCGCCCTTGGCTTGTGGTGCAGCGTTGCAGACTACCATGGGAGGTGGGGTCCACATGCCAGAGCCCATGTCATCGTCCGACTCTTCATTACTTTCGATAGCGCGGGCGGCGGAGGGGTCGTCGGCGCCTTCCGCTTTGGCCTTGGCTGCTGCTTTCTTGGCTGCCTCGGGGTCGCTGTCGACGGCGAGGAAGGAGGTGTATGCTGACATCAGGCCGGCTGCTAAGGCAAGGCGCGTGCCGTCGATGCGCGCTATGTCTTCCATGTTGCTTTTGGCGGCGTCGACGAGAGGTTTGAGCTGGGCACCCGTCTGGGCGTCAATGTCCTCTAGCATTGCGCGTGCTGCCAGTGCGTCAATGCCCTTGTGTGCTGGGGCATGCCGAACGGGCACGTCAAGCAACAGCGGGGTCCCGTCCGGGGTTGTGCCCTTGATGCTGACCATGTCGGGTACCGGGAGACCGGGACCGAACCAGATGTAAGACGTAAAGCGCGTGAATGGGAAGAGCGCGGGGGTGATGGCTGGCGCATAACGGAGCTGGAGAGGGGCAAGCTTGGGATCAGGGGTCTGGAGCGGCGTCGCTTCGACGTCGAGCTCGGGCTGGAAGAGCGAAATGGCAGCGGGAGCCTTGGGCTTTTCGTCAACGGGCTTGGGCTTTTCGCCAACATCTTCCCAGTCAGAGTCGGCCTTGTCCTCGGCCGTTTTCTCGCTACCGGCGTCGGCGGCAAACATATTGTTCATTTTGCCAGCCCAGTCGAGGTGAAAGTCACTGATATGCGGACTAAGCGCCGCACGCAACATGCGAATGACCTTGGGCTCGAGCCGCTCGTTGATGCCACTGACAATCTGGGCGTACCCGCGCCCAGCCCGCGCCATTCCTTCAACGAGGTGATGACTGACATCGGCACCGATGCCGAGGGTGAAGGTTCGGACATGTTGGCCCCTGCAAGTGTCAGTGTCTGACAAGAAAGAAAGAACGTACCTGGCATCAGGCTTGGCCACCTCGCCGAGGTAATCAAAGATTGTTTCCGAGTCCCAAACCTCTCCGTCAGTGAGGACGAGCAGCTCGAGGTCCCGCCCCGTAAGACGCTGCTTGACACTAGCCTCGAGGGGCTGGTAGATCTCGGTGCCCCCCAAGTTGCTTTGCATGGCCGCAACATGCTGCTGTGCGGCCTGCAGCGTTTTCTCAGAGTAAGGCTGGCTCTGCGGGAACAGGAACCAGTGATTCGATCCAAACGAGCAAATGTTGAAAGCACATCCCACGGGGATACTCTTAAGGAATAGCTGCATGGCGTCGCGGACCAGGTGGATCTTGTCAGACATGCTGCCGGAGCGGTCCACGACAAAGACAATCTCCGGCCTTATGGGCTTGAGGGAGAAGCGGGGAACAACCGAGACCATGAGCGTGGTTCCGTTTTCGGCGTTGGGAGTCATGGCCTTGGTCGCGTCGGTGGCGCCGGACAAGTTGTAGCTGCTCGGCACGGCGACGGCGAATGGGGCGTTGAGCGCCTCGGCAGCGACGAGGAGGACAAAGTCGGTTTCGAGAATAGCCATGCCCTGTGCAAGAGTAACGGTCGCAGCCACTCCCTCATTGCCGCCAAACTCCATGCCAATTGTGTGGCTTGGCGAGGTAATCTTCTTGACCTGGAAGCCAGTCAGGACCTCGACCTGGATAGAGAGACCCTGCTTTGGCCCGAGGGAGACGGCGTGGCCAAACTTGGGATAAAGCTCATCAGGCGGGATGCCGTACCGCGGCGCAATGGCAGTGGGCAGGACGAAACGTAGTGCATCCGCGCCAGAGTCAAAGTTGAGCGCCGAGACGTACTCTAGCGTGACCCGCACACGTTCACCGGGTGGGACGGCGCCGATAGACGTCGAGAACACGTCTGGTGTGTGCTGCTCGAGCAACGCCGCCTGCGTCCCCTGCGCAACAGCATCATTGTATTCCTTTTTCGCCTGCCCCTTTTCCTTGATTTCACCCTTGACTGTCCTGCCTGCAAACTGTGCGGTGAACGCGTTGACGGCAGCGTTGGCGTACAGTGGAAACTTGTACACTGCGTTGAGGGTCAAGGACGAGTCGTTGACAAAGTCATGGGTAATGGTGACGGACGCTGCGGCTAGCTCGATGAGCTGTACCTTTACGTCTACCTGCTGGAGTGGGAGCTGGTATGGGCGTCCTTGCCAGCTGATCCAGAGCCCTGCTGGCTGGGTTGAGTGCCGGTGCGGTGGACCAAAGAGCATTGTGTCAGAGTAAGAGTAGCAGTAGTTGTGCAGCTGTGCGGGGTGTCAGAGTGTATGCCAGTGATAGGAAGAGAATGGGAGATGGGGGGGAAAGAAGCACAAGCTCGAGCAGTAGATATATACCTTGGTGGGTGGCAAATTTGGTTCCGACAGGTGCGGAACGGTGTGCACAGACCGCTACTGTACGCACGGATCCGACATGTTGCTCTTACCGCCGTACGAGTCGTCGTACATCGAGTACCTTGTCGCTTGGTAGACGTGTGATAGGACAGATGCATGGTGCTTTGTAAGCATGTACATGCGGGAGTGAGAGAACACTGGGTCATGTGGTATGGTATGCGGGATTTGACTGACACTGCCTTGGCTGGCTGGCTGCTGCGGGCGGAAGGACACATTCCCCCATTATCTAATCTCTTGGCCCCGATCGACCATTCCGCACTCTTTACACCTTTTGCTTTTCACAGCAGCTTGCTGCACAAACATTGTCAGTCTGTACGAGTCTTTGTATTGCAACATACGCTGATGTACCCATGTCGTTTCTCTAGCGATGCATACGACTTTTCGTTTCACTCACTCTACACTGCCTCCCATTAGCCCCCCTGTTGGGCCTTGTACCTGAGATACATATACCCCGTATACCATATACCGGAGCCGGAGGCGGTTGTGGTCCGCCAACGAACAACGTTTGGACCTCAATGGTCTTATTCAAAGCTACGATTCGGTCCAGGAGGGAACAAGAGCATCGAGTCGAGCTTGCAGAAGAACAATGCACACCACGACCGCCGTGTCTTTTGACAGGGAGCATGGGAACGTAGCACTGCTAATGCCGGCATTAGCGCAAATAAGGCCCCGGGATTAGAATAGATTTGATTCCGCTAATTGCCCCTAGTAGGTGTTATTACAATTTTGCCTTCAACACCATCACGACCGCACGTGCGACCACATCCATCTGTTACTCTGTCTACTCTTCCAACTCGTCCTCATCACCATCAGCCAACACCACCTGCCTGTCGCTCCCATCAGTGACTCACACACATCCACTGCACTTGAGGCCACTGCACTTGAGAGCCCATCAACTAGTCACCACCACCCCTCCAACTCCCACCCACAACCCCAACGATGGATCCAGTCGCGTCCGAGCGCACCGCTCTCCGCTCGCGCTCCCTCCTCCTCCTCGCCTCACTCACCTTTCTAATCTTCCTCCCAACCCTCGGCGCCTCCGACTCGATCGCGCGCTTCGTCGTCCGCATCGTCTTTGCAGCAGCAAGCTTCATCTTCCTCCTCGTAATCGCCATAATCTGGCTCGGCTGCTGCGCACCCACCCGCGATCGCCCGCGCGACGGATGCCAGCCCCTCAACCCCCTGTTGCCGGGCTACGCCGCGCTCCCCCTCGCCGCCACGGCCGTGGACGCGCTCGCGCCCAGGTTCCTCCACCTGCTCATCATGGGCGTCAACGCCGTTGCGCTCGCGTATGCGTTCCGTGAAAACTACATGTTTGAGCAGAACCACATCGGATACGTCCCCGGCGGCGCGGGGCGCGATGAGGAGGCAGTCCTGTTTACCAGTGAGGAGACGCCTATTGTCGCTGGGGCTAGCTCGCCGACCGAGGCTGCGCCGCCTTATGACGCTCGTCCGGCAAAGTAAGCCTGTGTGACGCCGGGCAGCGAGTTTCTAGATGGGAGAGACCTGGACTGTCTCTGCATCGGATTTGTGCAAGAGTGTAGAATAGAGGCTGTAGAGATGATGCACCTGTAAACTCATTGTACCGTTCTGCCAGCTCCACGCGCCTCCACGGACTCTACACGCACACAACGCGCGTCCAACTGCCGCGTGTCGCACAGCTGGCCACCTCTTCGCTTACAGCCTGACCCCAGCCACCTCTACACAATCGGGACACCTGCAAACCATCTGTGGCCATTGTCGTCGTGGCAGCAATGTTCGGCGTGTCACCGACAATGCTGTGCGGTGCGAGCCGAAAAATTACGTCATCAAGTTGCATTTGCCACCCAGCCGCTTCGTCGTTGGCCGATTGGTGGTGATTCACTACATGACATCTACATCTCATTCTTTGCATCAATCACTACAGCACAGCTCATAGACACAACCATACACACCCCCAAAAGGCATTGCGAACAGCTTGCATCAACCGCCCTCACCAGCTATCCTGCCTGCCAGCCCTCCAGCCAGCCCTCCTCACCAGGCAGCTCCCCTCACCAGCCAGCCCTCCTGAAGAGCCCGCTCCTCATACCTCCACCCCGACCACGATGGGCTCCCGCGTAGCCGCCCGCCTACCGGCGCTATACCTCTTCGGCCTCCTCCTCTTCCTGGGCGTCCTCTCCTTGGTCCCCAAACCAGGCAGCACAACCGACGACCCAATCGAAGACGGCAGCACGGTCGCCCACGTCTTTCTGGCAATGTTCGGCTTTGCCTGCCTAGTCGGCGGCCTGATCTACTGGGCCGGCGGGTGTCGCAGGCCCAACAAATCGGGACGCATGCGGGAGGCCGACCTGCCGAGCTCCCCGCTCGTGCCGGTGTACTTTGCCGCCCCACTCGGGCTCGTCGCGACGTCCTACCTTCTCCCCGGGGCTATTCGAAAGTTTGTCCTCTACGCCCTCGTCGCGGCCAACCTCGTCGCGCTCGGGTTTGCGTTCTACAAAGTTGCGCAGTTTGAGCGCACCTATGTCCCCGTCGACGATGGCGAGGATGAGGACGAGCGGATCGAGCTCACCGACGCAGAGGAGATGCAGCCCGTCCAGGATGGGCGGCCGGGGGATGAGGAGTCGTTGCTCGGCAGGCCAAAGGTGGTGACTTAGAAGGGCAGGACTGGCGGTCGCTCGTGGACTGGCCGTGTCGGTGAGCTCGGCAGCCGGGGCAATGTGCATTGTTAGGAGGTGATTGATAGATCTTGCGCAGACATATACGCTCAAATAGCTTGCATGCATCAGCTGCTGCCTTGGGCAAGGTGCCACATCTTCTACGACCCACACTGGATCACATCACGCTGGATGGCACTAGAGCTCCTTGACGCCCCATTCCCACCTGCGCTTCCTACATCTCCTGGCACGTCTTTCATCCTCTTTACACTTGCTCTCACTCTCACCCCCATCCCTCGACCCAACCTCATCCAGCATCAAGAACAACAAGACCACACCAGCAGCAGCCATGACGACCTTTGATCCCTTCCTGGCCCTCGGCGACAAGGAGCATCCCGTCATCAACCTCATTCTGAACGGGAGCTTCCCCCTCCTCGGCCAACTAGTGAAGGACAACACCGTGCCCTCGCCCAAGCCTCCTTACAGCGTCGAGTTTCTCGTCGAGCTCGACATTCTCGAGCGTACGGCGGGCAACGACAAGAATGTGCTTCGTTGGGTCAAGGAGCTGCAGCTGATTGATGCTGATGGCAGGTGTCCCTTTTGCGCCACTTGATCCACACTGACACGTCGACAGCTCGCACGGCTGCAATTCACACTGCTGCCAACAATCAAACCAATGCCTTACTCAAAACCATCGCCGACGCGGCCGTGTCGCACGATATCGCTCAACAGATCAAACTTCACCGGCACGTTCATGGCTGTGACGCAGGGCAATGCTGACGACATTGCAGCTGGGCTTCCAAGTACGACCGTAAACGCAGTCCTCTCCTCATCCCTGGTCGAGCTCTTCCGAAGGTGAGTCGACAGTTACCTGGTACTCACAGGGCCTGGTTAATAATGCGGCTCAGAACTGGCAGGAGACCTGGGATTTCCGTGACATAGGCTTCCGTGGCGATGAGGCGACTCTTGATGCGTGGCTGGCACACTACAATTGCAAAGTGACGGCAAATGCAAGCCCGAGCTTCAAGCTCCGTATGCTGAGGTCGCTGTTCCACAACACCCCCTAGGCAGTCTGGGATGATTCTGGTGTGGCTGTGACTGTGCTCCTCCTGCACAGGACCGGGAAGAGAGACTGTACGCGTTGCCCTCGTTGAGACGATGAATGAGAATGATCACAACAGAGACGCATGCTGCCACAATACGACTGATAATGACTACTGAATATTTTACACATCATTCATTGTTTGGCTCTGAACTCGGTGTTCATCGAGCATCTACCTCTGCATCATGTCTCCAACTACTCTCTCTCTCTCTCTCCGACTCACACTCTGCGCATGCACTACTCGCACGAACACATTGTCCACTGACAGGTGATAGCTGCTCAGCCACTTGAACGGGATATCCGTGACGACGGAACGCCTCCTGGACCCTCCTCCACAGCCCTGATTGCACAGCCCACTTGCCAAGAGTTGTTGCCATCGCCGCATCGCTCGCATCCGTCGCTAGCTGGTCTCCGCCCACTCCACTCACTCGGCGCAGTTGACGGCCATAGGAGCTCATATAAACATTGACAACTCTGCACTCCACTCTCCACACTCCGAACGCAACACCATGGTATCTCTCGCCGCGCTCGGCCTCCTGGCCGCAACAGCCGCCGCCGACCCAATCGGTACCTACGGCACCCCCAACCAATTCTTCAATCTCAGCCTACCAATGTCCTCCCTCATCAACTTTGACCCCGACACGACCCGCCCCCTCGCGCGTCCCATCTGGAACACGACGGTCAACGGCGCCCCGCCCCCTCAGGACATGAGCAACACGACCGACCCCAGCGTGTGGATGACGAGCGGTCTCCACACCGCCGAGGCCTATGGCCCCGACCCCAACGAGAACGGCGTCGTCAACCTCTCTGCTGCCCTCCCCCAGGTGTCCGTCACGTACGTCGGCGTCGGGGCGTGTCTCCTCGGCCAGCCCGCGGGCTCAAAGTACACCGTCGACGACAACAACGACGCACAAGACCCCGACCCGACGTACGGGACGTGCACCCCGCGCCTAGAGTTTGGCAACCACACGACGACCTTCCGCAGCCTCGCTGGCGGATTGAACTTTTCCCACATTGTCATCAACACTGGCCAGGAATCCACCGACGGCGCCGTCGACCGCTTCACCACAGTCCCCATCAAGCCGATCGACGAACTAGCCGGCCGCTTCCCGGACTTTGCAGGGTTCAAGTTTACGCCCGCGGAGAGCTGGGCCGCGCGGTCCGTCGCCGTCGAGACGGACAACTTTACAGGCGGGAGCTACGCGTGGACCGAAGCGAGCATCCCCGCCAACTGCACCGACGCAGCCTGCACGCCCACCCTCGCCTTTGCCGCGCCAAAGAACACCTCCTACGTCGTCCTCCGCGGCGCCATGGGACCAGACTATGGCGACCTGCGTCCCCGTCCGCCGGGGAGGGCGAAACAGCCACCCTCCCGTGCCACGCCAGCTGGCGCGCCGCCGACGCAATTCTGTATGCCCGTCCAGTGGACCCGCACATGGATTGGAACTTTACCGTCAAGGCCGCCGCGGCCGTGTACGACAACGCGCTGTGGCGCGACGGCCGCACCGTGGGGCTTAGCTTGGTCACGTTTTATTCCGCCGTGTAAGTCCTTTGCGTTGTTGTTGTGCTGACGGGAAGCTCGCCGTATGATAGGAACAGCAGCTCGGCTACTCCCTCGGGATCAGGGTCTGTCGTCGCCGTTGGCGGTGGCGGGCTTGCTGCTGTAGGTCTGGCTGGGACTTTGATGGGGATCTTGCTAACCACGTTTTCAGATTGTTTTGACTGCGATGGCAGTGCTCTTGGCGGTCGTGTAGTGCTCTGACTCGAGCGTGGTCTGGAGTCGGTCCTGGGTCTAACGTTGCTTCTCTTGACATACGTGCGTTATAATGAATTTGATAGCTACTCGATGACGGTGTGGACTGCCTGCCTCTTTTTCTGATGCGGTGAGGGGGATGAATCAAGCGTCCTCTTGACACGAGCAATGAGCGCCCGAGCCTATGCACGTCCACGTCAGTGCCCTTGTGGGCCCTCGTGGTCTGTTCTGCAGTCAGCTAGACATGGACTTAGCCGCCACTCGTCTCTCTCGTCAGTCTTCGCTCTCTTAGTCACCTCGCCTCTCCTTAGCAACTAGCCATGACCGACAAAGCCAGCAACCCACACTCAACATCTCGTAGGCTCAAGTCCCACCCGTCGCAGCACCTGACAAAAGCTCCAACCCCAACCGACACCCAAGTCCACGCCCAACTAGAAGCCAACCGGTACGCACCCCCGTCCAACAGCTGACCCAAGCCAGCCGGGTGATGCGCCACTACGCTGCGAACGGCTTCGCTCTCCGCGGCTACACGATTGACGACCACCCGCCGCCAAGTACTGTGAGCTCTTTCTTTGCTGAATTCTGACGCAAAGCCTGCGCCGGTGATGTTTAAAGATGTCAATGCGATGAGCGACGAGCTCGTCACTGCTTGGCTGGGGTATTATCGCCAGGATGTGCCGCGTGGCGCGACTGGGTTGTGGAAGAGGTTTTTGCTCTGGGATTTGATTGATTATACTCGTTAAAGTGGCCATTCTTAGCTGTCAGGCGGCTCCTCTAGCGAGTCCTCTAGGGCAAGTTGAGCGTGTTTCGCGGTAGATCATGGGAGAGAGATGGACAGTGCTGCGACGCGTGCTCCACCCAAAATGATGTTGGTGCCTGAACATGTGCACGCGACATGGCGAGCGATGAACATGACGGCGGCGATGCGCGGTTGGATAGCGTCAATGCATGCTGCTTCATGCTGTCAGGCATACGACTGCTATGAACGAGCTATGCATAGCACAGCCTTTCTGAAGAGTGTTCACATGTCAAAGAGCTCGAGAGACTGCTCATGCCATCCACTGTGCCCGACGCTGCCGAGGTGACCGACGTCATCCTCGCCACCCAAACACAATCTCACCTCATCCCAGCTCTCTCAACCTCACACTCGCCCAACCATGCCACCACCACCTCTCCACCTCCGTCACAACCCCTCCTACAGCGCCCTCTCCTCTCCAACCCCACCAGTGTCCTCTCCAGCAACACCCGCCCCAGAAACACAGGCCCTGCACAAACTGACGCGCGACGATGGGTCTCACGTCACACCCAAACCATGGCCGAGCCACCATCGGGCCCCCTCCTCCAGCCCCGCGGTCGGCATCGCGCTCTCGCTCGCCGTCATCCTCGTCCTCCGACCAGCAGTCTACCCGCCCGGCCAGCTCGGGCCGCTGGCGCTAGCAGCCGGCGCCGTCAACTTGGCCATGGTCGTTGCCCCCATTGTGGGGTTTACGGACGTCTGGCTCACGTCGGGCAACTATCTCGTGTTCCCCCCGCTGTGGAGCGTCGTCAGCTTGGCTGTGGGTGAGGGACGCAGGGCGGGCGTGTTCAAGGCCGTGAGGGGCGTGCATGTGTCGCTCCTGCTGCTGCTCGTCGCCTGGGCTGGGGTCAAGTTTGTCAAGCGCAGGGTAGGGCTTGGTGTCGGTGTGGGGCGGTAGGTGTCGAGGACAGTGACGACTACGAGTATCACAAGCCGTGTGAACTGGCAAGAGTACGCTGCCTGCATCACTGCCGAGGCCCTCGACGTCATCGTCGCATGCGAGCAGCGAGCAGCGAGCACAAGAATCCTCATAACGCTGCCGCCAGTCCCACCCAGCTCGCCATGGCCTCTCTCACAATGTCCTACCGCATCCATATCCCAGCCCGCTTTCTCGACCCGACGATTCCAGACGACAAGCACATCCAGCCCGTCCACGACCATGACCGCGACACGCCCAAGCCACCATATACACCACCCAAACCGCAATCGACAGTCCCCTACGTCTTCATGAGCGGGACCCTCTTCATCGCGCTCTACCTCCTCGTCATGTTTGCCTTTGCACCCCCGCTCGGCCGCAAGATCGTGCTCATCGCGTCCGCCATCCCAGCAGCCTACCTGGTCCTGTTCCAGCTCGTCGCCTGGGCAGCCGGCGCGCGCGAGCCCGAGGTGCGCGCGTGGTACCTCGCCATTGCGTGTTTGCCGCTCAACATTCTGCTGCTCGAGTGGCTCATGGACCCGGACGTGAGGGTGTATTTCATGCGCCGGTTCATGGTGCTTGACTTTGTGGCCTTGGCTTGGGCGGTTAATAGGGCCGTGTGGGGAGACCACTCTGTGGTTTAGTGAGTCGCGCGTCGTGTCAGCGCTGACTCTGCAGATGAACTACTGTATCTACTTGCTAGAATGTCTACATGCATCTCCCTTCACCTGCCTCGCTACTGATCATCTTCGGACCCAAGGCCTCGGCGGTCCGTGCACTGTGGCGCAGAAGGCTGACTACATGCTTCAGAACAATAACCTCATCTCACTCTCCATCACTGACCACAATGTCTTCCACCTCCCTCTCCCCCAACACCAGCAATGACCTGGACACCCCCAACTCCAGAACTAGCCAACGCGCTATTCGGCCGTAAAGCCCTCCTCTCCATCCTCCTCCTCTTCCTCCTCCTCACGACCTGGTCCCTCGCCACCCCCTCAACCGAACCCCTCCTCGCCCTAGCCCTCACCGCCCTCACCCTCTCCTGGACAGCCTACGCCGGGTGGCTCTTCATCCACCCCCTGAACACGGGCTCCCTCTGCGTGGCAACCTATCAGTTCCTCTGGCTCGCCTCCCCCCTAACCCTAGTAGCGAGCAGGTGGTACCTCCCGGCCCGGGCGCACAGGATCCTCCTCCTCACAGCACTGGCAGCAGCAGCACTCCTCCTCGTAGTGCTGATCCAAGGCAACCTCGCCGTCGACACCAAGCTCGGCCTAGCGGACCCATCAGCATGGCAACCCAGCCGGAGTCAAAGGCAGCGCACGCCGCCATGTGGGACGCAAGGGTGTATCGCACACCACTGGACCCAGACACCGCACCCACCCCCCACCGAGGGGAGCAGCGACTCGCAAGACCAAAGCGCAGGCGACCTCGATATCTCCGCCCTCCCGACCAGCTCGCCATCGCCGCCCATCCTGCCCTCGCCCCCGCCTGAGCGCGCTTCGGGGGGTGACTCGCCGCACTCGCCGGCTGAGCGCGGGGTGGCTGCTGAAGAGTTGAGTGAGAGGTTGGATCGGTATATTCTCAGTTTATCCGTCTAGGCTCCCCTGCTGAGAATGCAGGTGCAGGGGACTGTGGTGTGGTATTACTGTAAACATAGGTCTTTTGGTTATTGCTCTCTTGTGCCACCTCGTTCATACGTTGGGAGTGCAGTGGTGCGGAGCGAGCGCGGCGCCCACCCCGGCCAGTGTGGGGTAGCATGACCTGGTGACTCCATCGGATCACGGGTAGGTTCGTGCCTATACCGGGATCGACGACGACCATGAGACCAGCGGCTGGCTGATACCCTTGCTATGTGCTCTGATCGTGCGACGACGACCGTCTACACTGCCATGAACGCTAGGGTACGCAGCCCCGCGGGAGTGCAGGCAACGCTCCAATGTCATCTCGGTGCGACTCCTGCAACTCTAATGGGCAGGAAATAGAAATATTCTTCCCGCCTCGCTTGCCATGCAGCCTGGTGCTCGCTCGCTGCAAAGGCAAAGTAGATTAGACCATACGCCGGGCTTGACTGACATGCTTGTTTTGCGTTCGATCAGGTGCAATGGGTTAAGGGTGCTCGCAACAGCTGGCGTCCCGCATACGGCTGATGGCCGCATGCCCGCGCCGCCCGCATGGGCTGCTCGGCTGGGCCATGCAGCCTGACGAGCCGACATGTGCATCCCATAGCCGTGTTGCAGCAGCTTTGGCCTGTCCTCTTGGGCTTGCTTCGAGTGTCGCAGGCAGCAGGTTGGTTTGGCCTGTGACAGATGAGAGTCAACTGCCAAGAAGATGGGTATCAAGGTTTGTACCAATGACCTAAGCAATGACCAGGAACGCTCGACAGGTACCCACATACCAAAGGTTGTCATATTGTCATGTTGTCAACAGAGGGCACACGCCGCACGCTGCAGTGCTGTACGCTGCCCGTGTCAGGAACATGCGCTGGGAGCGTCGTCAGTGGTCGCAGGGATGGACCATCAGTCGGGATCCCGCGCAGTGTTATCTCAGGGGTGGGGGGGAACACGGTAGTTCCTCGGGTTGTGGCTTTTGTTGTGGCCGGTACTTGTCTGCCGTCTTCTGTAGCTGTTGACACATGATCCCTCTTCCCCGGCTAATGGCATGGCTCGTGCAGTGATGGAGAGAGCAGGACAGACGACAGCACAGATGCATCTGCTTACTTTTGCTCACACCACGACGCAGACCACATCCTTCCATCTCGTCACTCCTTCCTCGTCCTACAACGACACCACAATGTCCAAGACCGACCGCGACCTCCCCCTCCCAACGACCTCGGCCCCGCACGAGCCCATCGACCACACCTCCCGCCTAACCCTCGCGAGCATGGTCCTCCTCCACCTTTGCCTCCAACACGTCGCCCTCAACACCCACCTCGCGCTCCTCCCAGGCGTGATGGGTCTCGTGCTCTTCCTCTACGGCGCTGTGGCATTCTTCGACCGCAGCAGGGCACCACACGACGTTGGCGCTTTCTGGCTCGTCCTCCCCAGTGTCCCCCTTGCTTCTGCGCTGGCCATCCACTTTACTGCCGCGGCGTACCGCGACTATGTCTCGGTTTGCTTCGTCGTCGCTGCCGCGGTTGTCGTCGCAGAGTGTCTCAGGAGGCTCGTCGCCGCTGAGCGCAAGAGTGTAGTCTATCTCTAGCCCACGGCCGACCACCAGCGAGTACAGGATTAAGACGTCAGGAGACAGGAGACCATTGTTGTTACATGTATAATCGGCATAGATATCACCCAACGATGCGTTCGGGGCTCCTTCGTGACTGATGCTTGGTGACTGATACGTCGGTGGTTAGAGGTTAAACACTCCCCCGAGCCCAACCTCCAACATGCCACAACCCTTCGTCTCGACTGAGTTGCTTCTGCTCATTGTCGTGCATGTCGGTGGCCGTTGTATTGCGGTGGCGCCAACTTCCACAGCCTCATGACAGGCGCCGCCACAGACATCTCATTCTCACGCAGCTTCCCGCACCCGACTACATAGTGGTGCGACTACATGGCGGTGACTAGCAACAACTGGCTGAGAGCTAGGCACTGATAACCTCACTGCACCGCGTCGGCGGTACTGCACATGGCCGGTGGTACAGCTTTGCCTCTGTCCATCGCTACGGAGCTGGAGGCTGGAGGACGACCGAGCAATGGTGGTGTGTTCCTGGCAGCACTCTAGATCTGTGCCGTGCCAACCGCGACGCGACCGTTTGCCAGTCGTCGATCAGCGGTAGCGAGCTTGTGTCTGGCCACCTTGGATGGGTAGCAAGTGTTGCTTTTACTGATCATGCCTAATTCGTCAGGCAGGGGTTAGGCGGTGGGGTTGAGTAGGTCGAACGACGGTCAAACGCCGCGTTGCGACGGCGGTCCGTCCCGTACACCCATGACCACCTCATCGCCACCAGGTCCAGGTGCTTGCACTCTTTCACATTTCTCGACGGATGGGATCTACGGCGAATGGAATCTACGGCCATTCATACGTTCTCCACCACCGCCTTAGTTGTCGAAAGTCCAAGGTGGACATGGTCCCCGCTTGGATGTTGCTTGCGGTTTTATAATCGTTTCTGGTCGCCAAAGAGGCACGACTGGGTTGTCACCGATAACGGGTTTGTAGGAAATGACCAGAATTTGAGTGGTAGACGCCAAGGTTGTCACCAGGACGAAGCTCGGAATCTTGCTCGAGAAGACAGGAGCACGCGGGCTTTACCAGTTCTCCACTGGGGGTAGTTATCGTGGCCGCCCGTGGACTGTTCGTCGGCGTCGATTCTACGTGTCCTGAAGGAGTGTACCTACATCGCTGCTCAGACACGTCAGTGAGCTGTTTGCTCGAATGTAAGCAGCCATGGCCACATAGGTTAATGTGCTATTGTGGCGAAAGACGTGGCAGGGATGTCGCCCCCAACACCGTGCAGCATGCTTCAGTAGACGTGTCTGTACGCAGCTCGCCTCTCTTCTGGGCACTTGGACGCCGCTTGATAAAGACCACTCTTGCACACCAGTTGAGTGGCTACTATGCAGCTGTTCCGCGGCACAGTCGAGGTGCACCATGAGCAGCGGCAATGTCATCGACCGCCGAGGCAAATACCCTCCAAGACCCAACCACCCCCATCCGTACATCTGTAGTTGTTGTTTATTCCGTTTCATTTACTCAACACCCATCTCACCACCATGTCCCCCTCCCCGCCAATGCGCTTCCTCACCCTCCTCACCCCCTGCGCGACCCTCCACGTCGCCTGGGTCCGCCGCTGAGCCATGGCACCCGACACCTCCCGCCTCACAGGCCATCTCTGGTTCACGGGCATCATCAGCGTCCGCTGCCAGATTGCCTGGCTAGTTTGCAGCGACGGCCTCCCCGAGGCAGTAACGGCCGACCTGGCGAGGCGGCCACTCAATTCCGACTCAATCATCGCACACATCATGTGTGGTACCGCCCTCCCGGCCGTGGCGAGCGTGCCGTTTGGGTTCATCTACACCCTCAGCGTGCTGTCGCTTGAATGGTGTTCGTTCTGCGCGTCACTTGCGCTCGGGGGCATGTGGCTGGCGACCTTTGTCGTGTATGGGTTGTGTTGGGTGGCCGAGGCGATTAACGATGAGCTGTATCGTAGGAGGGTCGCTGCCTCTGGGCCAGCAGTCCCTGGGGCTCCTGCGGATGCCGCTGCTACTACTGTAAACTGTCCACCACCTGATGATGACAGGAAGAGGCAGTAGATGGCGTCTGGGGCAGTCGTGTCTTGCACTGCACATGTACACGGACTGCGCAGAGTCAAGGCATTAGTTCGTTCATAGCATGCATCTGTTACACATGCTCGCCAGTTGCCGCATTGCAGTATCGATACAGTACCACCTCGACCCGGGAGGGCAGGCTGATAAGAGTGCATGGCCGTGTTGGCGACAGTGAGAGTCGAGATGGCAGTCACCGATGGTTCGTCGTTCATGACATCCGTGGTCGGCCTCGTTTGTAGTGCAGTTCGCGCTCTTGCCATGAGCCAGGCACTGTATGGCCTAGCTAGCACGCTGCTGGCAACTGCAGACTGCAGGCTGGGGTTGTCTTCGCGGCGGTAGCGTCGACACGGCCAGCTACACAGCCGGGTCCAAGCCCAACGTCCTCCCTCGCCTTTGCCAGGCTACTCGTTCTTGTCCACAACCTTTCTCTCCCCAGCCGGCACGCCCCCCTCAACCCTCCACAGCCACCCAAACAGCCCACAGCAAGACACCCCACGGCCCCAACCCACACGCGGCGCAGCACGGCGATCCACTCGTCGTCCAACCGCGGCAGCGCCAGGACACACACGTACCCCACCCCGCTGACGAGGGGGAACAGCGTGCTCCCCAGCGTCGCGCGGTGCAGGGGCGCCATGCCTGGTACGTTCGGGCTGAAGACCCAGCCTATCATGCTCAGGGCGTACAGGACTGACGCGAGAGTTATCATCACTGTGAGGCCCAGGTGGGCTTCGACGTCCTGGATGGGGGCGTGCTGTAGGAAGTGGGTGAGGAGGACTAGGCCTATTGAGATGAAGATGCCGAGGCGGATGAGGATGATCTTGCTGATGGGGTCCATGGTGTGCCGAGGGGGGAGGAGAGCGATGCGGAGATGACAGTGGGTGCGCCATCTTGGATCGGTACAGGACGACGTTGCTTGCCTGATCAGGTGATCTCCGGTAGTGGTTCATCCTTAGTCGTTCCTGTTGTCGCCGTCCGCACGGCAATGGTTGCAGCGACCGGCTCGTAATGCTGTGCTCTTGCCAGTCTAAATGATGCATCGGCCTCTACACTGTCCAGCAAACGAGATCCCCCCGTCTCCCACCGCCTCACTCTCGCTTGCTCAAGGGAACGGATACTCTATGAGATGCCCACGATAGCTGGCAAGCGCTTCTCCAGCTCGTCCCAAATAGGGACCACGTCCTTGGTCTCGACGAGCACCTCTCCCTGTCCGTCGCCCACACTGTTCTCTCCGCCAGGCATGCCATCGGGGCCCTTGAGGGTCACGACAAAGCTGCCGTGGGCAAACTCGATGGGAGTGCGGACGAGGCGCGGCTCGTCAATCGCGTCGAGCCGGGGACGCTTGGTGTGGCTGAACACGCGCTTGGGGTCAAAGCCCTTGCGGTGCTTCATGAGGATTTGGTGCAAAAACGCAGGCTTGGGGATAAAGTTGGGGTTGTTGCGCTCAGAAACAGGGTGCAGACCATGGTGCATGAGAGAGTGGGCGTTGTACTTGCCCTGGTTGTTCTCGTGCTCGTAGCCGCCGACGACCGAGAAGAGGCGCGGAGGCTGCTGGTACGGCAGGCCGAGAATGTAAAAGGCGTAACGCTGGGTGTGTTAGCGGCGAGGTAGCACAATTGCAACCACAGGAGGCCGACAGCTTCAGCCGACGCTTCTCGGCTCTCCCGGAGAGCTACTCACGAAAGTGTCCTTGTCGCCATACGCCATGACGCCGTAAAACTGCTTCTCCTCCATCATGTGCATCGACAGGTGAAGAGCGGCCAGGTTCAGGCCGTTGTTTGCACTCTTGTCGTAGAGCATCTGACCCGTCTCGGCAGGCCAGTGCATGTCGCTGCACTCTCGGCCAAGGAAGCGCCACATCGAGTTGTCAGGGTGGTCCTTGTTGATGTCCGGCCAGAACACTGATCCAGACTGCTTGAACTCCTGCGAGTCAAACAGCTCGATCGGGTTCATAAGCGGCAGGCAGTCCGAGTCAAAGTAGAGAAACTGGGTAAACTTGGTGTCGATAAAGGCGCGGTTCTTAATCTTCCACTTTTCGCTGCCCTGCACGTGGGCCGTAGATTCGACGAGCTCGAGGGGCGCCCACGTCTCCATGAGCTCCTTGCGCACGGTTTGGTCCTGGAGCTCGTCGTCAAAATGGTAGATTTCAACGGGAAGCTTGGACTTGTGCACGTTGCGGAGCAGGTCGAGGGCCACACGAATGCGGTCGAGCGTTTTCTAGATCGTCAGCTAGCGCCGCGCCCAATCTCGGGGGGACTCACTCCACCACCTCCAGCGAAGATCAAACCACGACGCTGGTCCCGGGGAGTGTTGGCCTCGAGACTCTTGTCCCACACAATCTTCTCTCCCTGTGCGTCCAGAGTGCGCAGGTAGTCGACCATCTTCTGGCGCGCCTTGCGAATATCCGCCTTGGTGAGGTCCTGCCAAATCTTTTCCTTGCCACCGTGGAAAAAGTAGTTGTTGCGGTGATACGTCCACATGGGGCAGTTGTACCTGTTGGGCAGCTCGGCCTCCCACGCGTCGAGCGCGGGTTTTTCGATAAAGAGCTGCAACCTCTTCTCGAGCGACAGGGGGACCACGCGCGGGTCGAGACCGCCCGTAGCCGGCTGCACGGGGTAGAGCGCACCGTTGTGCGAGTTGTGGTGCGGCGCAGTCAGGTACTGGCCCACGGCGGCGCGGCGGTCGCTTCCGGCCAAAAGGGGAATGCAGAGGATGCAGAGGACGCCAAAGGCGACGATGGCTTGCAGTGGACGGATCCGGAAGCGGACGCCGCCGCGCACCGCGCTGTCGCCGCCAGTCACTGGGCTGTAGGGCGCCATGGTTGCGTTGACGAAGGTGGGAGAGGTTAAAGTCGCCTAGGAGGCAGTGGTCGCGTAATGTGCGATTTTGCTGACGCGGCGATGGATTGGCACGAGGAGAGACGTCGTGTGTCGCGTGGTGGAGGGCAGCACGGTGTGGTCCCTGTTGATGCCTTGTCGACGGCCGGAAAAAACGCTATGCCGTGCGCTGGGCCTTTGTGTGGTGTTGAGGGCTTGAGGTAACAGTGGATGTGCAACCCCAAGACAGACGACGCGAGACGATGATGATGATAAGAATGAGAAGAAGAGCGAGAACATTGCGCGCGTGGCAGTTGTCCAGCCAGCGCACAGCGCACGGACACTGATCCGCATTGGTGCACAGATCTCTCGTCTTGTTTTTAACTCTAAACGCCCCCTTCACTGCGCCCCTCGGAGCTTGAGCCTGGGGAGAGGGTCGTCCACGTGGCATACTCAGGGTTGCATGCTTGGGGCGCATGCAGCTGGCAGGCCTTGTCAAGGAGGAAGAGCCGAGGGGCGCAAAACGCGTCAAATGGGGTCCAGACCATGCGCCCTCTGGGGATTGACGGGGACAATCTTTCAGGCACCATTGCTTCCAGCCCACCGAAGTACTATATGACTTGTACAGAATGTCCTTGACTTCCTGCAAGAGCGAGCTAATAGTCTTAGCTCTGTCCTTGTACAATGTTCAATGCTACGGCAACAACAGTCCGGGCTAGAGAACCACTCACAACTCACAGCGGCAGGTCTGACGCCTTGCTCAATGGCCAGTGCCCCCAGTGTGAATGGCGTCTGCTGAGCGGCGATGGGTCACTAGAACCACTCTCATTAGCCTAGCGAGGACCAGCTATACCCAATCAATTGAACTCTTGGATCCTGGACTGGGAAACTCTGAACAATCAGCCACGAGCTACCAGCCCAGCGGTGCACGAAGGCGCGGCACAATTGATCTGTATGGCATGTCATATCTCCAGTAGCCTACTTGGAATCCCACAACCTGCCTTCATCATGTATATGCCGCACCGCAGGTCAAGTTCATCTTCGTTGTCAGACACTGACCCAGACACTCTCCGACAGCTTGAGGCTGCCTTGTGGCTTGGCGGCGATGGAGGTGCCTGACGCTGACAGCTGCCACGCATCCAGTTTTGCGGGTCGCCTCTGCAGTAGGTGACATTGGCCTCGATAGCAGCTCCACGAGACTTTGACATTGTCGGTGCCAAGGACTCTGATGTTAGCAAATGAAGATATGGATGCACAATACTCATAGACTGCATGCATGCACGAGTAAACAGCAACAAAGTGGATCAAGTTGAACACAATGTCCATCATTTTGCTTCCGTTGACCCTTTACATTAAGTGTGCCTTTGTGGAATCACTTCCAGCTGTTCCGCGTTCCACTTTGCTTTGCTCCATTTCTCTCTCATTTCTTGTATACCCAACCACTTCCCCACCCCACCGCCGATACTGACACGGCACACGCTGTAACACCCAACCCCGACACTCTCTCAAGTCCACAGGGCTCCCCCTCCCCGCTACCAACACTCCATCCGCCGCAGAGCGCCGCCATGGCGCTCCCATTGATGGGCCTCGTCAGGAGGCATCGTTTCTTCCTTTTTCTCTGCTTCATCCCCCTCTCCGTCTTTCTCTTCACCTACAACGGTCACTCGCGCCACGCTACAGAGGCGTCCACCAGCCTGCCCTCAAGCGGCAGCTCGCCGAGCAGATGGGACGACTGGGGAGACTTTGGTGTGGTGGACGACGACCTCGACTTGTCGTCGCACGGCAGCGGATGGGTGTCCAAGTGGAAGAACAAGGGCAGCAGCACAGCGGCAAACAAGGGCGAGCACGGCACCGTCCTCATCACCGGCGGCGCCGGTAGTCTGGCCCAGGCTCTTGCTCCCAAGCTCCTCGCATCGGGATGGAACGTCCATGCTCTCGACATTGTCGGCCGCCCAGCCACACTGCCCCGTGATGTCGTCTACCACCGTGGCTCGATCCTCCCGCCTTCCAAGGCTGTCTCCGACCTGCTTGCACAGTACAAGTTTGACGGAGTGCTGCACTTTGCAGCAATCTCGATCGAGCAGTGGTGCTCGCCCAAAGAAGAGGAGTGCGAGCGAGTCAACGCTGGAGGCACCCAAGCGCTCATGGAGGCGGTCGCCGCGGCCGACTCCAAGGCGGCTTCGGGTGTGCTCAACAAGTTTCGGAAATCGACCACACCGTGGGTGCTTTATGCGTCCAGCATGGATGTGTACGGCTCAAAGGACACTGGCACCGTTACAGAGGACACGGAACGCAAGCCCTTGACTACCGTTGGAAAGACCAAACTTGCCGGCGAAGACCATGTCCGCACGACTGTGGCTCACGCTGCAGCCGTTGCCAGCAATGGTGGACGCAAGAGCAAGCTCCGTGCAGCCATTGTGCGCTTCTCGGAGGTGTATGGCTACCACCGCGCGATTGCCGTCCCCGCCTCGTTCATCCCCAGTCTCCTGCAGGCAGCTGGCACCTCGCTCCCGATCCAGTACTCGTCCAACGCCGCTCCCATCGACCTCTTACACGTCGAGGAGGCCACTGAGGGTGTGCTCGCCGTCGTGAACCTGCTCGCGACCCAGGCCAAGGAGCAGTCCGAGGCCAAGACGGAAGACTTCAACCTCGTCCACGGCGGCAAGCGCTGGCTACAGGAAGAGGTCGTTGATCTGATCCGCTCGCAGACCCAGTCGCTTTCGCCTGTCCGCGACATTGGCGACCACAAGGCCACCCTCAACGGCGTCGGCGACTACTCGCCCGAGCGCGCAAAGGAGGTGCTCGAGTGGGAGCCCGTCGCAGACCTGCCCCGTGGTCTGGCGCTTGCTACTCAGCTGCTCGCTGAGGACGCCGCCAACTATGCCAAGGACTTTTTAGGCCACCACTGCCCGTCTTCCGAGGCCGCATTGGAGCTCGGCCAAACGCCCGTTGTCGCCGAGGACGACCGCAACCGCCACCTCTACCGCTTGGACAACTGCACGGTGAACATTGGCTTTGAGAACCGCGGGTGGATGCATCACCTCAAGTGCGAGGACGGCAAGCACTGCGGCGCCGACTCGTACAAGGTTATCTCGTACAACTGGAACGCGACCGTGTGGAAGGTGCGTGTTATCGACGACGAGGAGCAGCCCAACGGCAAGGCCAAAGTAAGGTTTGAGCAGGAGAACGGTATGGGATTCCTTGGAATGCCCAAGCAGGCTGTCACACAAGGCGGCAACGTCCCGCTCGAGCTGTACAAGCCCGACACGACCGAGGAGCACGTCAGCACTTTTGAAATCGAGGTCGCCCCGGACTCGAGCCACATGCGTCTTCTTGCGCCGCCCGAGAGCATGGGGGCGGCCTGGACGGGACAGCTCAAGGCCACGCCCGACCCGAGCGACCCGCGCAAGACCTACTTTGAGCTCGGCCCCTTTGACCGCGAGGCCGTCGACAACTATGACATGCGCATGAACGTGCTCTGCTGCCAGCGCGTGGGAGACTGGCCGCTCCTGCTCGACGACCACGAGACGTCTGACATTACCTTTAACCGCAACGGAGATATTTCGTTCAACTCGTCGCGCCGCCTCCATCTTTGTGACCGGTACGAAAAGTCGTTCAAGTACTATACCGAGCTCGCCAGTGTGTCCTCGCAGATGGCTGCGCAGGTCCCCGACGAAGGACACCTAACCTTTGGCAAGCCCGTGAGCACCAACAAGCGGCCGGACAACTGGCTCCCCAAGACGATGCAGCCGTGTCACAACGACTGCGCGTCCCCTTCAATCTGCATGCAGACGGGAGACTGCCGCTGCGTCCTCGCCGACTCGTGTCCCCGCCGCAGGGAAAACCCCCTTATCGCCCTCGGTCGCGGCAAGCCGTGGACGCCTACCCTCCCGCCCAGCCCGCTCGGCAAGTTCAAGGCCTTTGACCCCGTGCTCAAGGATATGGTGGCAAAGACCGACTGGCGCGATGTGCTCCGCCCCGAAGCTAGGGCGTACTACAATGCCAACCCGGACTTTATCAAGGTGCATGTCCTCAAGGGCTACAAGGGTGAAGAAAAAGTCGAGGCAGCCGACTGCCACAAGCTGCAGGAGAACCACTGTTTCTCGGCCGACAGTATGATGTACAAGGCCATGAGGCATCTGTGAGTCTGCGACTGTGAACAAGTATGCTTACAGTGTTAGCTCCACCGACAACCCGGATGACGCCGACCTCCTCGTCCTCCCAGTGTATCAGCACTGCACGGCCCCGAAGCCCGCAACCGAGGCAGACTTCCTCCTTCACGACGTCTACCACCATGCCTCCAACACGGTAAAGGGTATTGACAACCATGAAAAGTCTGTCGCAATCGTCATGACGCACGACTGGGGAATCTGTCTCGCCTTTACCTGGGAGATTTGGAGCTCGCGCGATATCCGCGACGACAAGCCCACGCTCTACCCCGACCCCATCATGCGCAACATTCTCGTGTTTAGCGTGCAGGGAGACTGGGACTCAAACTGCTACCGCCCCACGCAGGACGTGGTCGTGCCAGCACGCACATGCCGCTCCCCAGACCTCGTGGCCGCGTTCCCCGACGTCGCATCCATCACGCCCATGCGCGAACGCACAGCACTGCTCACCTGGGCCGGAACCATGTGGGGCACGGGCAAGTCGGAGCGCTTGAGGATTACGTGTGAGCGCGGCGGCGCTATCTACGAGGAACTCGTGCCCGGTGGTGGACGCCAGTCCATCTTCTACGACTGGGACTACATGAAGGACTTGGCCAACGCGCGCTTCTGTCCCCAGCCAAAGGGTATTGCTGGTGAGTACTGCGAGACCGAGGCCGTAGGCCGCAAGTCCTCTCCCCCTATAGGCCCGTTGCTAACGTCACAGGCTGGTCTCCGCGCGTAAACGACGCCATCTGGGCTGGCTGCATCCCGGTCCTCACGTCAGAGGGCACGCACTACCCCTTTGCGTCCTTCCTCGACTGGTCGCAATTCAGTGTGCGCGTCCTGCCCACCGAGCTCGACAGGCTCGAGGAAATTCTCAACGCGATCCCGCTCGAGCGCATCGAGCAGATGCAGGCCAACCTGATTGCGATCCGGGACGCGGTCATGTACCCTGCCGATGAGAGTAGTGCCGACGAGCTCAAGCGGAGGGGACCAATGTTCTTTGCCCTCCACGAGGCTGGGATGCGGTTGAGGACACGGTATCCCGACAGGCATGCCGAAGTTAAAAACTAGTAGAGCAGTAGTAGTGGGACATTATCTGTCAAGGTTATCATATGCATTAGAGATTCGCGGACCTCTACATCTACTGCGCCTTTGCACCCTTGCTCGCGGCCGCCTTTGCCCTAGCCTCGGCAGCCTCGGCAGGCACCCTCCACTCCTCCTTCAACCTGATGCTGCCCCCGTGCTCGCGCTTGTACAGCTCGGTACCGACGATGAACAGCGCGAACACCACCGCGACAAACATGGATTTGACAGCCAGCACGCGGCGCGGGGGCTGCAGACCGTGGAGGGCCCACATGAAGACCCCCGGGGCAGCGGCGTTGAGCACACTCCGGGGCGTGAGGCCGAGCCCGGGCGAGTCGACGACTTCTGCGGCCGCAGCGGCCGCCGCCGAGGGGGGCTCGGCGGCTGTCCCGGCGTCGGCCTGCGGAGACGACTTTGACTTTGGCTTTGCGTGCTTGTCCGCGACGCCGTCGACGAGGCTGAGGAGGTACAGCCCCGTGACGGAGAGAAAGGCCATGCCGGCAAAGAGGTCGCCGAGGAGGAGGGACGTCTCGCAGGTCTCGTGCATGTAGGCTAGGACTAGGAGGAGGGCAAAGTAGACGCCGGCGCGGAGGCGGAGGTCGGGGCGTTTGGATAGCGGGGGCGCCGTGGTTGTGTTGGGGGGTTTGAGGCTCGACATCTTGTGGAGGGGGGTGGTTGTGGGCGACGGACGAGGACGATGACGTGGGATAACGGCGTTGGTTCACGTGAGAAGTAGAGGAGGTGTGGATCGGCGATGGTCTGAGGATGTTATGCACAGCTGTGCGTAGGATGCAGAAGAGAGTGTCGAGGTTGAGTAAGACGATGGATGATGGACAAAGGAGAGGGAATGGATGGAGATGAGCTGAGCGGAACAATAGCCCCCGAGTGACAATCGTCATTGGTACCGGCAATCGCACAGACCCGGGTGGCTCATGTCTTGGCACCTTGCTAGAGGTTTGGTTGTCCATTCGCTCATCTAATTGTGCATTGCATAGCATAGACGTGCAAGCTGTATACTCTAAGCCTTCACTGCGAAAGCAGGATGTGCATGGACAGCTCACAGTTCATCGTTTGTCGCACACAAGCCATCCCACACCGCGCAGTGAACCTCCACTCCTGAGAATGCGATCCTGACGTCTTGAATGACGACAGCGTGGCCGCAACCTCACAAACAGTGTTCTTCATCGCGACACTGACATCACTGCAATGCTATGATGAGCTCAACGGCCTTTGCTTGCCCAAAATCAGCTTTGCTGATGAAAGCATGGAGAGATGCTGGCCAACCAAGGGTGCCCCAGATCTGCCACGACGGCGCACACGCCAGCATTGAGACTAGGGAGGCAAGGGTGCCCTGCCGCTTGCTGATCGCTGAACGCTGAACGCCGCCTGCCCACCGTGTCATGAGTGTTAATCTGGTGCTGACCGTTGGGGTACACCTGAGCAACTGTGTTTGGCCGTTGGATTAAGGACAGTCAACATTGACGCACTAACTGGCGGGGAAGAGAACGGGGGAACTGCTGCCGAGGAGTTAGCTCGAGCTGCCTGATCAAGACGCTCGTTGACACCCTATGACTATCGCCGGACTGCACAGTCCGCGGGGCCCAAGCCATCGATCCATCGACTTCGTGTGAGCTGACGCGCTCCGGCCCGGCCGCACCGACCCATCTCCAACGTCCGGTCGTAGCTGTACACCCAATGGGCTCCTCAAGCAGCAAAAGGTGGTGCATGGAAACTGTTGACGCTCATTTAGACGGATTGACCCCCAAGAGTCCCAAAAGGAGCCTGGGATGTGTTGTAGCGATCCAGAGAGCAAGAATGTGCGTTGACGGCGGCCTGGGATGTTGCACATCCTGTTAGCCCTGCCACTCTTATGTATGTGTCAATACGTCTTTCAGCTGTCAGCTGTAGCACACTGGCAGATTCCTAGTGCGTCGAGCAACGGAATGGCCGACCGAGGTAAAGGCCGACAGTTGTTGCCTCATCTCACCATAGCCACGATAGGTCGGGGCAGCACCGGCTTTTCCCCGATCTCCGCGCGCTGCTGGATGTACATGTGCTCCCCATCCGCATGCTCCACCGTATGTGCTCCGCATGTAGTGCACCAACCGCAGCTCAACCTCGGGGGGCCGGGCGGGGAGGATATGCGGACGAGTACGTCGCGTGACCCCGGGTGAAGCAACGGCGGCCGGAGAGGCACCCACTGCCCATCAACAGAGCCACTCTATCTTTGGACTCTTGGCTGCAGACCACCACATGTGCTGTTCATCAGAGTCGTCGCGCAGCTGGGACGAGGTTCATAGCTTGTAGATGGGGCTTGTTCTTCGTGTATGCATGCATCGGAAGATGTAGCATGGCATAGGTGCAGGCTGCGGATGTAGTGAGTTTTGTCGATGAACGCCGAGGCCGAAGTGGGGGGAGCAGGGATCGCTGTTGATGTTGTACTCTCTCTCTCACTCGCCGGGGGCCGGCGGCGGCTGGCAACAATCGGGCTCCACCGAGGTGCCAGCGACCACTCGCGTTCGTCTGTGGGCAATTATAGCAACGTCGAGTTATACGTCGAGTTATCTGTCGTACACTGTTTCTCATCATCGCACTCATCTTCACCGTCCTGACCCACACGGCCATATTAAAGCGCGGCATCGGCCACTAACCCACTCTCTTCCCTTCATCCCACAACAACAACGACAACACCCCGCCTTGCCTCACCTAAACCCCATGGAGTCCCAGGAAAAGGGCGCCGAGCCCTCTGCTCACTACTCGCAACCCTCAACATCCACAGTTGGGGCGGTCGCCCAACCCCAGGCCGGTCACTCGCTGCGGAAACGTCCGTGGCGCCAAAAGGTCACCCCTTGGGAGGATATCATCAACCACCAGTACAAGGGTGAAGGTACCGAGGAGAGCCCCTATGTCGTGTCATGGATCCCCACCGATCCCGAGAACCCGCAGACATATGGGTTCACCTACAAGTGGGGTGTAACCATTCTCGGTACGTGGGACGACGGAGTCGTGGAGACCAGCAACTGACAGTCAGCCGCGACGGGTACGCTCGCAGTTGGTTTTGGCTCGTCCATGCTCTCTGCAGCAATCGCCAATCTCCGCATGGCATTCCCCGACCACAACGACATGCTGTACATTATGAGTACGTTCCCAGCTATCATGCTGAGCTAACAGCATAGTCACGGGCATCTACGTCCTAGGGTTCGTCATTGGCCCCCTGTTCTGGGCGCCGTGCTCTGAAGTCTTTGGCCGCCGCAACATGTTTGTCTTTACCTACATCCCCTTCACGGCCTTCAACGCCGGCGCGTGCGGGGCCAAGGATATCAACACTTTGCTGATCATGCGGTTCTTTTCGGGAACGTTTGGCTCGTCGACAATGACAAACTCTGGCGGCATCATTGCCGACATGTTTGAGGCTCGCGACCGCGGCCTCGCCATGGGTGTGTTCTCCGCCATGCCCTTCCTCGGCCCTTCTATCGGTCCCGTCGCTGGCGGCTTCCTGTCAATGAAGTCTGAGTGGCAGTGGGTTGCGGCCGTCATTGCCTTTTTCTCCGCTGCACTCACCTTCCTCGGCTGGCTCTTGCTGCCCGAGACGTACGGGCCTGTTCTTCTCCGCGCACGCGCCAAGCGCCTCAGCAAGGCTACCGGCAAGGTCTACAGGTGTGAGGCCGACGTGCGCCGTCCCCTCCGCACAAAGGAGCTGTTCCTCAACCAGCTCAAGACGCCGTACAAGCTGCTCTTCACAGAGCCAATCGTCATGTTCATCTCCCTCTAGTAAGCCCCCGTTCCGCGAGCCTCGCTAACATGCCAGCATGGCCGTCATCTTTGCCATTCTCTACATGCAGTTCACCGCCTTCCCCCTCGTCTTCCAAGGCCTGCGCGGCTGGAACCCCGGAGTCGCCGCCTTGGCGTTCGTTGGGCTCACTGTCGGCTCGTTCCTCTCCCTCGCATTTATCATCTTTTACGACAACCCGCGCTACGCCCGCAACCTCGCCAAGAAGGGCTACCTGCCCCCCGAGGCGCGTCTCCCCGGTACCATGCTTGGGGCCATCGTGCTCCCCGTCGCTCTATTCATCTTTGCATGGACCTGCGCTCCAAAGACCATCCACTGGATCGCGCCTATTATCGCGACTGTGCCCTTCGGTGCCGGTCTCGTGCTTCTCTTCCTCGGTCTTTCCGTGAGTCGCGCTCTCATCTCCTCAGCAACAGCAGCTAACGGAGCAGAACTACCTCGTCGACGCCTACCTCATGAACGCCGCGTCAGTCCTGGCAGCAGGAACAGTAACCCGTTCAATTCTCGGTGTCGTCTTCCCCCTGTTCACTTACGATATGTACGAGGCCCTCAACCCCAACATTGCCGGCACCCTCATTGCCTGCCTTGCCGTGGCCTTTGTTCCCTGCCCACTGTGAGTCTACCCCCCCCCCCCCCGGCCGCGTCTAAGTGGCCAAAGCTGACAAACCAGGCTGCTCATGTTCTACGGCGAGCGTATCCGCCGCTGGACCAAGCCCGGCCGCGACGCCGACGACCTCGGCCGCATGATGGCCAAGATGATGCAAGCCCAAGCCGCGGGTGCGGCCGGTGCTGGAGCAGCAGGCGCGGCCAACCCCGCCGCGTCTTCCCCCGGCGCCACCGCACAAGGCCACGCGAACGACGGCTCTGAGGCGACCGACTCGAGCTACGACGAGGAGGCGCTCACGGGCATGCCGAAGCTGTCGAGGACTGAGACGCTCAAGAGTATCGATGAGGCCGAGTATGCTGCGCCTGTGTCGCCCGAGCTCAAGTCGAATAGACACATGTCTCGTTAGGAGCGTGTCGTGAGAGAGACGGTTTAGAGGGAGGGACGTCGATTTTGTTAATACTTTTACTAGCTCAAGGGCGGCTGCTCTGCGGCCTGGATAATGCAGAGCAAGAGCATGAAATGGAGCAAGTCTGGCCTGGCAATTGTGGACTGTTGTGTCGCACTGAGGCACGCTCAAGGCCGTTCTTTACTCCATGTCTTGGGATGCAACGGGAAAGCAAGCAAAGGCGGTCACTGGGAGGTTATACTGTTACTCACGAGTGTTTGCACTTGCCCATGGCACGCTCTTTGCATGTCTGCTGACGGACAAAGGTGAAGAGGGCATTTATAGTGATAGCAGTGGACGACCTCCACCTCGGCCAGATTGGACATTGTTGGTTTACGACTTTGAGCCATTGTTCGTCTTTCGCTCCATCCTCCACGTCACCCCATGCAATAGCCTCGTCGACGTGCGAGGGATCCTCAAAACGACATGCAATGATGATTTCAAGATTGGTTACGTTCAGGCTTCTCCTTACGACTTGACGACCCCGTTCACTCTTCATCACACACAAACTTCCATCCTTCCACGCGCTCTCTCATTCCTCTCCCCGGCTCACATTCAATCACTCGTGTCATGCGCGTCTTCTGGCCCACGCACGGATTTACACATCCCTCGGGTATCGCCGTTGGCTGGCGGGTAGACGAAGACCTGGTGGTCGTGGGCATTGTATCGAAATGGGTGCGTCTCTCGTCGCTTTGGTCAACCAGGCGGAAACCAGCTCCAACAGTACTGACATGCGCGCCGATGTCCATGAGCTAACCAAGCAGGATTCTACAGCCCCATATGCTCAATGTTCAGAACAATTCGCTCCTCTTCGGCCACTTGCGCGCGTCGAGTCAGTGCGCTCAAAGCTGCCGCCGCGCATGAGGCTTCCATGCGAGACACCCAGTGATGAGTCCACTGGCGAGCAAGACACTCTGGGCAGTGGTGCCGAGCTGTCACTGATCATTCATGTGTCCATGGGCTTTAACCCTCTCCCACTGGGATACAGTACCCGGGCGACAACGGTCCTCTACGCGCCGCCCAGCTCTTCAGACGGCCCATGCTCCCGGCACCTCCCCACCTGGGCCTCAGCCAACATCACCCATCTCCTCCCTGGGGATGCTCTCACCAGCACGTCCACTGGACTACTCTACACGGGCCCAGACAGCCTTGCCCCTCTCGCCGACCCGCACCTCGCTGCAATCCTCTCTCACGTGAGCCTCAACTCTCCTGTCACCACTGACATCCAGCTCTCAACCACCCGCGCCGCCCAAGTCGAGCTAATCCGCTCAGCGACACCGCCCTCGAGCCAATTCCACCTCCGCCTCTTGCCTACACTCTTCTATATCCTAGGGATCTTTGACTTGGCCTACCTACTCCTAGTCCTGACAACCAGACGCCTCTACACGCTAGTGTACGAGTACGCGCCACCCCTCCCCCTCCCCGTCCGCTTCCAGACCCTCCTCCCACACCCCCTAAACCTAGCGGATTCGTTTCGCCAACACACCCGCCGCTTCAGTTACGGCTATGACCTCTCAGTTGCCACCCGCAAAAGATGGATGTTCCCCGACTGGACAGCAAACCCCCTCTACACACCCGCAACCGTCCTCGCGCTGGTCGTCCCTGGGTTTCTGCCTGTGCTGAATCTCCTGCCTCTGCCATGGTATGCTGTCTGGGCGCACCCGCTCTGGCCCGGCGAGCCGCTGCCGGCACTGGTCGCGGGGCCGCTGATGTGGATCCCAGCTGCGATTGCTTTGGGGCGCTTGAGTGGTGTCGTTTTGGTGGCCACGTTTCGCGCTTCGGCGAGGGTGCGCGGTGGTGCGTACAGGGTTGTTAGGGTGTTGTCGTCCCGGTTTGTGCCCGGGCACGAAATGTCGCTGCGTAAGCTGAGCTTTATTGGTATGTTGCTTGGCGAGGAGAGTGCTGACGATAGTCGATGTGCTGGCACGCCGTCTCGAGATTCTCTCTGACGTGGCACCTGCTGGAGGCGCCCATGGCGAATCACTGGCCACCCAGAACGCAGCCTACAACATCAAGTTGGACACAACTCTGGGGTTCACACTCGCAACGTACATTGCAGTGCTGTGGCTCGACTTTCCTTGGCTTTCCAGCTACCTCGAACAGCGACGACGTTCATCCTCTCCCACGTCCCAAGGACATGCTACTCGAGCGTCGCATTCCCGCTGTTCAAAATCCGCCTCGAGGACTACACCGCCACCTACTCTGCCGCCACTGCGCGCCTGCTGGACTGGGGATTCATCACCCAGTCAATGGAAGAACGGCGCTGGCACCCGGGACCCCTGCACGCCTCGCTGTGTCTCCTTGGCCCATGCGGCGCCACGCTCATGCTCGCTTTCGTAGCCGACCTCGTACGGGTCTTGGCACTGCCCATCTGGGTAGGGTACAAGGTGGCTAGACTTTGCTGGCGTCTGACGTGGTTTGCCTATGCGCGGATCTGGGACGCAGTCATGGGCCAGCAGCAGACCTTGCTGCGCGGCGCGCGGTTTGGGGGTGTCCTCGCGCTCTCGATTGGGTTTTGGTGGACCATGGGGTGTGCGCCATTGCTGTTTCTCATTCCGGTGAGTCTGCGCTGTGTAAACAAGCTAAATGGCCAGCTCTACACGCTTCTTGCGGGGACACTCAAGACGCTCTCCTTTGCCATTGACTTGGTACAGACCGCACCAGTGGTCCAATTAGGCGCACTACTCACCGACCCCCAACGTGTCCCGGCAGCAATTGCATATGAGCTCGTTCCTGCTCCCAAGTATCCGCTCGACTTCCCAGAGGACGCAACGGCTGCAGAGACGTTCAAGCTTACGGTGAGTTCTAGCCAAGGGCCGGGCTGACGGACAGAGTATTCCCCAGACATATGGTGGTATTCTCGGCGGTTGGATCAGGGAGGCGTGGGGGCGACTCTAGACATTTCGTAGCTTCACATGATACTCTTTGCCGTGCAACATACTTGCTTATAACAATGACGAAGACCGAGAGCAGCATCAGCAGTCTCTCAACAGCCACACTGCGGCCGAGAAGTGTCACCGAGCCGCAACGGCGAGACCAGGGTCGAACACTTCGCACCTATTCGCACCAGCGCCACCCAACCAACAACCATACACCTTTCCAAACGTTTGAACAACCATTCCTGCACATCTCATGCATGAAAAAGAAGAGCCAAGAGGCCAAAAAGCTTCCTGTCGGGGAATCGAACCCCGATCTCCCGCGTGACAAGCGAGCATACTAACCGTTATACGAACAAGAACTTGATGTTGGTCAGTTTTGGTGTCGTTGTCGACCGCTCCGAACGAGTTGAATGGCCGCAATCGCTAGCGACACTCGCCCATTCATGAGGCCAGGATAAAGAAGCTTCTGTTTGCAGCTACCAAGGAGAGGAGTTCAAGGTTCAAGTGGCCAACACAACCTCGAGGACTTGCCATTATCTTAGGAGGCAACTCACCAGGAAGTGGAGAGGGGTGGCAGTGCCCTACATGTCCTGATTGAGGCTGCAGACTATTCGTGGGCCGCACCGATTCGACCTTGGAGTTATCATATACTGTAATGTTTCGCTGCTGCCCAGCTGGCTGCCAGAGACACCTCGAACTCAACCATCAAGCTTCTGTACCGTCTGCCGTCTGTTCTCAACAAATGCGGAGACTTGCTTCGCCGTCTGCAACCCCGGGTGTGTTTCTCCATCTGAGCCGGCCAGAGTACAGCGTAGCCTAGAACGTTTCTAATTTTCTGGTTAGGTGATATGGGAGGTTAGTCGAACCCACTGGCGATACGAAGCATGAGCAGTATGTGTTGGTTGCGTAAGCCGACATTGGCCACTTCTGCCACTTTTGGTCCAACAGATCATATCATGTCATCAACTATCTACCTACACTCTTCGCTAACAAAACTAACAGCCAGCTACTCTGCATACACTTTGTGTTTTTCTCACCTACAGCCACCACGCCGCAACACCAATCAAAAGCCCACCAGCAGCCGCAAAGGTCCCAAGGCCGGAAACCCGCCCAGCGCCACTAGCATTGGCAGCCGACCCAATCGCCGAGGTCGTCGAAGCGATAGCCCGCGAAAGAGAGCTGATAGCAGACCCGCGCTGGCCTGACCCAGACCCAGACCCGGATCCCGAGCCAGACCCCGAGCCAGACCCGACACCACCGCCAGAGATGAGCGCCGCAGACATGGCCGAAGCAGCCGCAGCAGAAACACTCGCAGCGCCAGTGAGGCGGCTCGTCGCGCCGGACGCCGCTGCGCCGCCTCCTGCAGCGCCTGTGCCGGCAGCTCCGCCCATGCCTGTGCCAGCTGCGGCTCCTGTGCCGCCGCCCGTGCCCGCTGCTGCGCCGCCGCCTGTCCCGGAGCCAGCGCCGGAACCAGCTCCAGCGCCACCAGAACCAGCGCCACCAGAACCAGCGCCAGCTCCAGCTCCGCCAGCCCCGGCTCCGGCTCCAGTGCCAGTGCCACCTCCAGCACCAGCACCAGCACCAGTTCCAGCTCCAGCACCAGCTCCAGTTCCTCCGCCACCAGTACCACCTCCAGCACCAGCGCCGCCAGCACCAGAACCAGCACCGGCACCTCCATTGGCCCCACCCCCTCCTCCACCGCCAGCGATAGGCGTAGCAGCCCCACCAGCAGGACCCGTAGGCGTGGCAACACCACCGCCGCTCCCTCCACCACCACCACCACCACCACTCACAGCCCCACCACCACCGCCCCCGCCTCCGCCGCTGCTGCCTCCGCCTCCGCTGCTGCCACCCCCACCAGGGTTGGGAGGAGGCGTGGGCTGCGCCGGGCTGCCGCTACCTCCCCCTCCCCCTCCCCCTCCACCGCCGCCGCTTGGAGCAGAGCCGCCACCCCCACCGCCCGAAGGGGGACTGCCCCCGCCCCCGCCGCCAGACGCCGGAAGACCCGACGGGGGGAGGTCGCTCCCGCCCCCGCCTGAGGGAGGAAGACCGGAGGGCGGGGGATCGCCGCCGCCGCCGCCTGAGGCTGGGAGGCCGGACGGGGGGAAGTCGTTGGCGCTGCCTGAGGCTGGGAGGCCCGAGGGTGGGAAGTCGTTTGCGCTGCCTGAGGCTGGGAGGCCCGAGGGTGGGAAGTCGTTTGCGCTGCCTGAGGCTGGGAGGCCTGAGGGTGGGAATTCTTCGGATGGTGCTGCTGCTGGTGCTGAGTCGGCTGATGATGGGGGTGGGGTGGGTTCTGGTGCGTCGCCTGAGGCTGGGGCGATGTCGGATTGGGCGTGGATGAGCGTCGCTGCTAGAGCTAGGTAGGTTAGGGTTGTGAGGCGCATTGTGAAGGTGTAGTTGGGGGTGGTGCTGGATTGGGTCAGTTCTGATTGGGTTAGTTCTTATAAGGCTCGATGGTGATAGTAACTGAACATGGCCGTAGGGCTTGGATTCCTGAGAATGCGAGGCAATGATAAAGGCGGTGAGTCTCGACATGTCGTTGATCGACGTCAAGCCTGGACCTCTCTGACAGCAATGTGCAACCCGAGAGACAGTCTGAACAGTGTTGCACAGAGATCCTGCCGTTGCTGAAGAGTAGTCCAAGATCTCAGTGCTGCACTGCAAACCGTCTCCGAGCCGACTCCGAGTTGATGTCCTAGATCTCAGATCCGCCATTCCTCGCTGCACTGTGGCCGTTGGCTTGCCATTTTGCAGGGTGCATGCTGTGAGAATATCAAGAGTATGCTACTGATGCGCTGAGAGCAGCGGCTGTTCGAGCACCGCGATCGTTATGCGATGCCATCGCTCAGTTACATCGCTGCCGCCACAACTGCCATCCATTGCCATAAACCTGCCAGAATACCTATGCTCTCCTCCAGCTAGAGTCTCGCTCACTCCTCAGTAGCTTATACAAGCCACGCCAACCCAAACAACGACCCCAGCAACAACACCCCAACCCCTCCCGAATCCACCACACACGGCGCCACTCCCAGCCGACCCAGCCACTGACCCGTTCAACCCTCCAGACCTCCCAGCCCCAATCCCACTCCCAGCCCCGCCCAGAGGCATCCCACTCTCAAGGGCACTCGCAGCACTCGCCAGGCTAGCAGCGTTCGGAAAGACGCTGCCACTCACGGTCGGTCCCGCGGGAAAGCCCCCCGCAAGCGTTGACCCCGTTGAGGCCGCGCTGGTAGTGCTAGCGTTGGGCATGTCTTGACTAGCCGAAGAGGGCGCCGCTGTCGGCGCCACGGCGCTGACGATGCCGTTGCCATTACCGCTACTGGACACGCCGCCATTAGACACTGGCGCGTCTCCTCCGTCGCTAGCTACCGGATCAGTCTCCTCCACCGGCGACGCGTTGCTCGGCGTGCTCGGCGCTGACCTCGAGGTTGGCTGGCACGGGACGTCGGGGGGGCAGTACGGCCAGCAGCTTGGTAGGCATCCCCCCGAGTAGGCTGGGGTGGGGTTGCCTGAAAACGGGAGGTCTTCCGGCGGTGGAGTTGGGAGTGCGGCGCTGGCGGTGGGGTCGCTGGATTGGGCGTTGGTGGCTAGGCTGAGGAGGAGGTAGGTGAGTGCTAGATGACGCATGGTGGTGTACCGGCCTGGATGAGTCGTGGGACTTGCTCATATAAGCCAACCATCTGGGCAATGTTCTAGAGGTGAGCCCGAGTCCGTGAGTGGTTCCCAAGCCCAGGTGTACTATCCCTATGCATCTGAGGTTCTTGGCACGACTTGCCAGATACTCGTGCTTGCCATGGGCGACAGTGCAAGCTGAACAGTCGCAGTGCAAGACAACAGGGCAGACGCAAGATTGACCGCCGGGCATGCCGCCACTCTCACCGCCTTTGTCCCTGGCTCGAGTGGACCACCTCCACTCTGGGATCAAGCAGCTTGTGCCGTCCTCCGAGTCCGATGCAGCATGGATGCACGACAGTGGTACAGTGAAGTTTTTTGAATCAAGCCCGGTAGATCCTCCAATATGGGCTCTTGCAGAGCAGCCAAGTCTTCTGAAGAGCCGCAGGTACATGGGTGACCTTGGCCAGCAGCAACTGTTCCGAGAGATATGACTCTGGTCAATGATCTGAGACCACCTCCCAGAGAGTCACAGCAGTACACCATCGGGCAAACAGGGCATCAATCCAGACAGACCAGACAGCGCCAGGAGGGAGAGACGCCAAAACCAAACGAGGAGGAATGGCAACTCTGCCCCGAGATCTCTTAGATCTACTGTACCGACCCAGCCCTCGTACTCTTGTTCGGACCAAAGGGGCAGTGCCATTCCAGCCGCCCGAAAGTATCCCCCAGATCCAGCGTTGTGCGTGGCGAACGTCCCTCACACCCCTCCCTCCAACAGTGTGCCTCTTGCCTCCTCCCAAGTCGGCCCAAACTCGCTTCGATAACCGCCCTTGTGCCGCAGGACGCGACGTTCTTTCCAACGCGCACGCAGGTACGAGGCACTGCCCATGGTCCCATCCTCATGCTGTCGTGCTCTCAACGTGCACAGCGCACATCAGCGCGGAGACGACCAGAAGCTGGCCAGATGGTGAAGAGGTCAGTATCCAGCGTGATCGTGTAGGCCAGCCGAGTGGCGTCTCCCCGTCGTCCCCATCCCGTTCACACCTGTCAAAAGCTCACACCTTCACCTCCTTCACTTCCCCAGCATCCAGACTTGTTGCGTAATAAAAGCACATGCATGTATAATACAATGATACACCTCGCCACCAGGGCGAGAATCAGCGAGAAAAATACACAAGAGCTCGTCACGCGTCATGTCTAGAATGAGTAAAAGTGTCTAGAATCCCTCCCCTTTGTCCCTTAGAAGCCAAAGAACTCGGCCTCAAACTCGACGCCGCCGACAGCCTTGCGCTTCCAGTTGAGCACGTTGCGGGTCGCGTCGCGCGCGTCATTGACCATAAACTCTGGTCCGCACGCGCTGACAAACACGCCCGAAGGCTCAGTCATGGCGCGGCCGTGGCGGCTCATTGTCTCGTCCGTGACGCTTGCGAGGACGCTGACAAGATCCGGGCGGCCGCGGTAGGCCTTGATGCCGGACATGGGCTCGTCTGGGTTTGTGCGGCGGGAGCGGATGCGGGCTATAGCTGCCTTGGAGGGGTTGCGCTGGAGCCAGTCGGCCTTTGTCTTTTCGGCAGCCGAGGTGTCGACCGAAAGAGCCGCGCGGACGGGGGCAGTGGGAGCATTGTGGCCGTGGTTGCTGTTGTCGTAGCCGTCCCAGTCGTGGCCCTCGGATGGAAGGTAGGCGAGGTACTCCATGGACGAGTTGTTGCTGCCCTGCGAGTGGTGCGAGTCGTCCGAGTGGGCGAGCGTAGACTGGGAGCCAAACTTGTCGCCGTGGCCGTGGCCGTGGTCCGAGGACGGGTTGAGCTTGGAGCCCTTTTCACGAAGCTCGCTCTCATAGTTCCGTGGGACGAGGGTGAGAGGCGACGAGTGGGGGACGCGAGTGACAAAGATGTGGACGCGGAGGGCCGTTGGCGGCGCAAGGTCGGCACCGTTGCGGCGGCCGTCGAGGGCAGTCTGCTCCCACTTGCGGGCTTGTTCGACCAGTCCCTGGATGGTGGGAATGAGTGCGCGAGCGGTCTGCTGGACGCGGACGACCCAGACGAGGTCAATCGTGCGGGCGCGAACGACACCAGAGGGGGAACGAGTGATGAGGTCGGAAGCGAGAGCGAGCGAGTGCGAGATGCCCGAGCCACCAGCGATGAGGAGCACTGATGAGAATGACGGAGTGAGGGTGTGGCCAGTGCCGCCGTAGGGTCCCTCGACGGTGACAAGAACGCGGCGCTTCCAGACACCGACCTCTGCATCGATACGCTCACCACCAGAGGACGCAAGGCGGTACAGGTCCGTGCTCCAGTCACCAGCAGCCTTGCACATGAGAACAAGACCGCCGCAGTCGGGGGCACTGGCAATTGTGAGAGGGTGCGACTCGATGGTGCGGCGAAGGCCATTGGCGACGACACGAAGCTTGACGTGCTGACCCGCGCGCCAGCCAGTTGTAATGCCAGGAATCGTAATCAGAGTCGTGGTGCAGCCGGCGAGCGCGACGAGGTCAGCGTGCGCGATGCGGGTCTTGGTGAGCGAGAAGAAGATCGAGACAAGGTAGACTCCACCGGCAGCAATGCTCCATGGCACAGCGACGGGGACGTGGGCGGCCATGCCGGCAAGCATCATGATGATGCCAATGTAGTGGCAGGCCTCAAAAGTGCCGTACATGCGGCGGCGAATGGACGGGAGCGAGGTAATGGCAATGACGACGGCGCCGGCAAAGGCGACAAAGCCAGTGATCGCAATAGGCTTGGTAGACATCATGGCGAGCTTGTTGGCGACGGCCCACTTTTGAATGTAGAATGCCGAGTGGAGGACACTAGCGAGACAGACGACACGGCCGACAATCTTGTGGAAGATGCGCAGGCGGTCGTAGCCTTTGCCGACGCACAGGCCGATAATGTTGTTACGAACGCCAAGGGCAACGACAAGAGGGATCTGGCACATGGCCACCATGCCGGTGCGCTGAAAGTCTTCACCGTAGCCAGACCCCTTTGCAGGCTTGGACACGTTGGACTTGTAGGTCATGGCGATGCCAATGAGCGCAATGTAGACGGCAATGATGAGCAGGGAGGTACCGTCGGCACGCGACGACAGAGGACGGGGAAAGCGGCAGAACGGGGCCATGGCCAGCCAACGCGCACCAGGCAGCTTGTGGGACATGGGCGTAATGTGCGGTGGCGGCGCGAGCGCGGCACGAGGGCAGCGCACGCTGGCCCCAGCACTGTCCGGCGCCGCAAAGGGGTCGGCATCAGGCGTGGTCCCGGGCGCGTAGGTGCTAACGGCAGCCGAGTGACGCCCACGACGGCCCGCACGCAGAAACCAGCCCTTTGTTAGGTCTCCGCCTGCCACGACCCGCGGCTGCACCTTGGCCGATGCAGCTTTTTGTGCGTGATCCATGTCAAAGGCATACGATGGGCGGGCGGCTGCTTCTGCGCGTGCGGCGGCTTTGCGGTGAACCGAGGCAAAGAGGCGGGCCAGAAAGCGAGGGTGGGCCATGAGCATGCAAATGACCAGCAGCGCGCCAACAGCGATGCAGAGGTTGCGGGGTGTGTTTTCTGAAGGCGTTAGACGTAATCATTGGTGACGACGTACCATTCAACTCGTGCTGGGCAGTCTTTTCCATCATGGTCTGGTTCATTGCCGCTGACGGTGACGGTGAGGGCGTCTGGTGGATTGGTGTTCCAACGGCCGAGCCGGCAGACGGCTCTGCTTGGAGTGCAGTCCCGACAGTCATGAGCGCAGACGACGGCTCTTGCTGGAGCGCGTCGCCCACAGTCATGAACGTTGATGCCATGATGGCTGTTGGGACATCCTGGGTTGGTGCGGGTTCGTTGCCGTTGGCGACAATGAGCGTTTCCGACATGATGGCTGATGTGCGAGGTGAGACGTGAGGCGACCTGCGCCTTTGTTGGATTATTAAAAGGAGAGTGTGTAGAAGAAGACACGCAGTGCCGTAGTCTTTGGTCGACAGAGTTTGTAGGAACAAGGATGTGTTGATGCCAGAAAAGAGGTTTGTGACTGTTGCCGTGTACGTGGATGGAGAATGTGACCGGTCGACAGGGGAAGATGGGTTTCTGACCAGCAGGGGGAGGGGGTTGATGGATGGGAGCAACGCTGTTGCTGCGACTTGGAGAGTTATGTAAGTCTCGACTATCTACTGAGAGAGGGAGAGGGAGAGACTGGACCAGCAGTCAATGACCACGACGAGAGCGAGAGGGGGGAAGAGCAACAAGAGGAGAGGAGAACGACGAAAGAGTAGTGGGATGGAGTAGCAGACGTGCCCAGAGAAGGGGTAATTCAGGGTAACCATTTTCAGGGTAAACAAGGGGGCGCACATCGCGGCACGGACCCCATCACTGGAACTAGTACGAGTTTCAAGGGTGGCGACGACCACCAACTGGACAGCAGTCTCATGCATAGAGTATGGCAACAGTAGAACACGATCCACTGGTTCTAGTGTAGAAGGAGCATGAACTACCACGCATCAATCGAACGCAGACAAGAAAGACAACAATGAGAGTAGAGTACAACAAAGACACGAACCGTGACAAGACAAGGTGAGACGCCCCCTGCGCCCCGTCCATCATTCCGCTTACCGCGTGCGCCCCCTGTGTGCCCCTGTGTGCACGCACGCGGCTGGCCCTGAATCCTGCCTCCGCGCCCTCACGCGTCCCGTGCGCAATTCATGGAGTTTACGTAATCATCCAATCGACGCGACCTGCATGATTTTTATGGGAACCATGGTGACACGCGTACTCTCCAGGCACTTTTCACTCTCTCTCGCTGTCGTTCGTACTGGCCTAGGCTGTGTTTTGCATCATTTTCCCAGGGGACGGCGTATGGCTCCAGAGTCTATTTGCAGCAGCGAGGTGGGCCAGGCGGGGACATGTGATGGGGTCAATAGTGGGTGGGTGGGCCGAAACGCAGGTACGCACAGTGACAGGTCGTCTCCTGGGCCAGACCATTGCTGCCGTTGCTCATGCTCCGTACACGCAACTGTCTGTTTGGATTTGTTGTGCCGAGTAGTGAGGTGGGAGATGCCGTGTCCTAGATCCCAGGAAAGTGGTTTGGGGTCAGAGGAGGCACGACTCTGGCGCGCTGTTGGGCCACCCACGCAGGGGGGTCGTGTCGTCGCAGGTGTGGTTTCCACTACCGGCCCGATCTCACGGTGAATGAAGGTTTGATATCCGCTGGTCTACAGGCATGGGTGACATGCACGCTGACTGAATCAACCTTGTTATGTGTGCATCAGCCAGTAGTGACTACCCCTACAAATAATAAATATGCCTTTCTTAGCCATGAGCCTGTTAAGTCGCGTGAAGACTGATTGCCTTGGACGACTGTTTGCCATGAATGCGTGACTGCAGCGCAGTGGGCACTGCACCGATTGCCTTGGACGACTGTTTGCTATGAATGCGTGACTGCAGCCCCGTGGACACTGCCACCGACAAGGTCAAAGGTTCCTCACAGATGCACAACCAGCTTTGAGACACACTGCAGCGGGCAACGATACCTCGCCAGCAGTGCCGACCCTCTCACAGAACAGCTAAAGGAGCCACAACTGTCCGCCAGATCACCCACCGAAACAATGCATAAACAATAACCCCACTGCGCAGCACTAAGCAAGCACCCGCATCATCATGTCGCGATAAGAATCCAACCCCGGAACCTCCCACCCAACGACTTTAGCCCCATCGTCCCAAAGCCTCAACTGGACTTTTTCCTTGAAGAGCGGATCCGCCTCAAACTCCTCCACCTGCCGCGCATCAAACGGCCCGCCTTGATACCTGAGACTCGCCTGGGATGCCCCACTGAGTGCGGCGAGGTATCCCTCCCGGGTCGCGGTGAGATAGCGCTTAGCGACCACATGCGAGCCGACCAGCGTGCAGACTTTAGCCGGAAACCCGAGTTGGGCGAGGTAAGCTTCGCCGACGGCTTCGTGCGACATGCGGCCGATGGAGGCGCCGGCGTGCTGCATGGTCTTCGCGGCTTGGTGCGGGATGAACTGGCCAATGTCGTGCAGGAGGGCGGCGATTGTTGTCTCGTCGTCGGCGCCGGATTGCTGGGCTTGCGCTGCGGCTTGGAGGGAGTGGGCGAGTTGGGAGATGGATTCGCCAATGTAGTCGGCGTCGCCTTGGCTGAGGCGTTAGTCGCCACAAACGGTGGGAGGGGAGGTGAACGATAGGAGGGAGGCGAGTCAGAGATGGGGTGCAGAGGGAACGCGGGTGACAACCAGTGGAGACACACGCTGCATGGCTATGGCTGGGCGACGCGGAGTACCGCGGCGCACACCCAGAATGTACACAAGAACAAGACGACTAGGCGGGAACAGGAGGGGACTCTCACGCCTTGATAGTCTGCAGCACACTATCCACAGCCTGACTCTTCCTAAGCTGCGCATCAATAGCAGCCTTGCCGCCAGTCATAGGACTTCCGTAAGCGTACGTGATCGCACCCTCGGTATAGTCGACGTCCGGGTCGCGCTCAAAGGTCGGCGGCCAAGCCTCGCGCCGGTGGGCGTAGTAGGCGTCGTGCTTGTCGCCCTCCGAGACGCCGTTGTACGTCGCGTAGATGGCGTAGCGGGGGCGGGGGGACGAGTTGGGCCCGGAGCGGTGCGCGAGGTAGCTCCCGAACAGCAGGAGCGCGCCGGCTGGCATCGGGACGGGTGTCCATTCGTGCGCTGCCTCCCACTCTGGCTCGATGCACTGTCCGTGTCAGCGTCTATGTGGGAGGGTAGGGCTCACCTTGTTGGAACCAAGAGGGACCTGCATCTTGTGACTCCCCTTGACGACCTCGAGACACCCGTTACTCATGTCCATGTCGTTGACGGCCATGAGAAACGTCTGGTGCTTGACCGCCCCGGCGTGGTTGTACGCGTTGGCGTCAATGTGCGCGTCGAACCCGCCCGACCCGCCGGCTTCCTTGTAGTTGATCTTTTCCTTGAACAGCACAGCCTGCTCCCCCATGAGCTCCGAGAGGATGCCCGTGAGACGTGCGCCGCGGAACAGGTTGCCAAAGCCCGGGTGGTAGTTTGCATAGTCTGACGGTGTAAGTGGTGACTAACCGGTGGGGGCAGGCGGAGGTGGCCGATGGTGTGCAGATCACGTAACCACTTGGCTTCACTTACTCTCTGTCCGACACAGCCCAGTGGTGCCATCCGCGCGCACCTCCTCGTACGGCATGTGCTCGCCCTTGCGGTTAGGCCACGCCTTGACCTCGGCAGTCCACTGCTGCAGGGCCTTGACCTCGTCGGGGGTGAGGACGTCGGGGAGCATGAGGAAGCCGTCCTCCTCAAAGCTGGCGTGCTGCGCCGGCGTGAGGGTGTACGGGATGTCGTAGAATGGCGTCGTTGCTGTGGGCATTGTGTAGTGGTGTTGTGGTGGTAGTGCTGCGAATAAGCGAGTTTGAATGACTTGGCATCGCCTGGCCAAGCTATCTTTATACCTCTGCCCTCTTGTGCATGCCCAGGTGGTCCCCCATGAACCAGGGCCACCGTCACGACGGCGTCTCACAAAATGTCAAAGACTGCTCCGAGAATAAGGCAGAGCAACCTCCGGAATAAGGCAGAATCCACGTGATGATGTCAGATGTGACCGCTCACCGGCCAAATGAGTTTCCGCATCCTCTTGCTCTGTGAAACGTGCTCGACATGCACGCTGCGACGTCGGACTTGTGCGTGCATGATTTGGCGAAGCGGCTTGGACAACTATTTGGCCAAACGACGCGTTTATTTGGCCAAGTCGACCATTTGGCCAAATATCGGAAGTGGAGGACGGGGATGCGCTTCTCGTCGGCGCTGGTGATTGCCCATCGCCGCTCCTTCGACATCTCGGAGAAGCACGAGCTGCATCAACTTTGCGTGACTTTCGAACGTGTTTCCTGTCTAAACCACTTAGAAGAGGGTGCTTACACCCGTGCGCTATCACGGCCAGCGACAGGATCCGGGTCAGTGCTGCTCACGATGTGAATGATGGCAATCAAGCAGGTCGAGATGGTGAACATGCTCAGGCACTGCCTTATTATCTTGCTGATTTACCAGGCACTGCCTTATTGTTGACGGCTGACCTCAGGCACTGCCTTATAGTTGAAGAGATAATAAGGCAGTGCCTGGCAGGAATAAGGCAGAGCGATATGGGTATTGGAAAATGGGGTATGCATTTGACAACGACGCCGAGAGAGGTGGGGGAGCAAGAGAGGGGGAGAGGCACATGGGCAGGATGTACCAATCAACACTCGATCCAGTGGCACTTTAATTCGCCGATTTACCCTTCCTCCTCTACCCTCCTGACCTTTGGCGAGCATGCCGACGACATGGAGTCCGAAGGAGCAAGGTCTCGCATCCCCGCAGCCCCACCCTCACCTCTGCTGCTGCCGAAGCAAGCAGTGGCGGCCAAACCCGCTCACCCTGTGGCACCCTGTTGATAAGAAACGTGCGTCCAACTATACAGTGCCGAGATGTATGTTTCGGCACCTGTGGCTTGGAATAGGCTCTTCCAAGCTCCAAGACTAGATGTGGCTTGGAACGTGGGTGACTTGCTAGTGCGCAGGTCGTGTGCGTGGTCGTCAGAGGTGTCTTGCGCGCTTGCTATAAAGAGTCGTAACTGGGAGATGCTCTTCAGCAACGACTCGGACTGCGATCCACAGGCTACAAGCAACCCCACCACACACGTACGCAGAGTACACTGATCCACCGACTGTATTACACCCAGACTCGAACCCCCGACGACCGCAAGGACCACAACACTACCACCAGCCTACCTCACACGACCAGTTCCGCACGCTCCACTGCCACGGACAAGCAATGGCCGACTACGACTCGCCCACGCTCCAGGCCAAGATCGACAAGCTCGACGGCCCAGAGCCCCTCTCCCCTAAGCTGGGTCCCTCGGCGCTCTCCGAGCTGGAACGCCCCGACCGTCATGTCTACACCCGCGCGACCAAGATGTATGTCCCTCCACTCAAGCCAAGCTGACGGCCAGCTCGGCAATCTTCACCGTCATCTTCTCGGGCATCGCCCTCGTGTCCGACGGCTACAACGCCGCGGTCATCGGCAACCTCAACCTGATCTGGAAGCAGCTCTACCCAGACACATTCACCAGTATCCTCAAGACACGCATCTCCAACTCGTTCTTCATTGGTGAAATCTTTGGCATGGTCGTATTCGGCGCACTCATCGACCGCGTCGGGCGCAAGTTTGGTGTCCTCGCCACCACAGCGCTGCTGATCCTCGGCATCGCCATGTCGTGCGCCTCGCACGGTACGACGGACCTGGGTCTCTTCTGGATGCTCATCGTCTCACGCGGCGTCGCTGGCGTCGGCGCTGGCGGCGAATACCCCGTATGCGGGACAAGCGCAGTCGAGGCAGCAGACGAGACCAAGACGGTACGTAAGCGCCGCGGTTTCCTCGTCGCGGCTGTCGGATGCGGCGCCATCGACTTTGGATTCGTCCTCGCCGGTATCGTCACTCTCATCGTGCTTAAGATTTACGGCGCCGGGACAGCGACCTCGGGCACAAAGGGGTATGCTGGTATCTGGCGTATTTGTCTCGGACTCGGTCTCATCCCCCCGCTTGCCGTGTTCTACTTTCGCGTCAAGATGATGAACTCGACCGCGTTTAGGAACCACGCCATGAAGAGTGGGCTTACGCTCAAGGTCTTTCGTCTTGCCTTCAAGCGCTACTGGCTGCGAATCATTGGCACTTCGATGTGTTGGTTCTGTGAGTGCCTTACCTCTAGTATTCTGCTTACGCCAGTGTACGACTTTTGCGCATACCCCTTTGGCCTCTTCTCCTCGACGATCATCTCCCAGCTCAACCCGAACAACACACTGTTCCAAAACGTCGGCTGGGGAACCCTCATCAACACCTTCCTCGTCCCAGGCTGCCTCATCGGCGGTCTGCTCATGGACAAGATTGGCCGTCGCCACACCCAAGCCCTAGGCTTCGCAGTCCAGGGCATAATGGGGTTCATCATCGGCGGTGCACTCAGCAAGCTCCAGTACCACCCGGGCGGCTTTATCGTGCTGTACGGCATCTTTCTCGGCGCAGCGGAAGCAGGCCCAGGCGTAGCCACCATCCTCCTCGCAGGCGAAGTCTTCCCCACCGCCCTGCGCGGACACATGATCGGCTTTGCCGCTGCTTTCGGCAAGGCAGGCGCCGCAATCGGGACCCAAGTCTTTACGCCGATCCAGAACGCGTTCGACGACGAGTTCCAGGGCCAGCGTGCGGTTTTCCTCATCGGCTCGGCCGTGTCCGTCCTCGGCGCTATTGTCACGTACCTGTGTATCCCGCAGATGGGGGACGCGCTCGAGACCGAGGACGAGGCGTGGCGGGTTTACCTCGAGGAGAACGGGGTTAGTACCAGTAGCATGGGGGAGCCGCTTTTGGCGTCCGCGCCCAGGAATGTTGCAAAGGCGATGGAAGGTGGTGTCTGAGCGGCTGGTGACAGCAGTGGTTCTGGATTGTGTCTTAAAACAGAAAAGCCGAATTTCTCTTCATATCTTTGTGCGTTGGGTTATGCTCGGGAGGTAGTCAAAACGATCAGTAGTGATCTGGTCAAATGCGATTTTCTTGTCTCGTCGCTGTACTCCGCCATCGCCGCGCACCATGCACAGCTGCGACGGCGCCGCCCACGCCGAATGCGGGGCCACACAGCCGGAGAAACTCTATCAGGGCCCGGCAACCGGACCGGCCAGGACCTTGCGGACCTGGTTTCTATTGTTCCCCGATGGTTATTGTTCTGAAAGCCGTGGTTGTTCAGTGCCATGGTGTGCTTGTGGGTCTGGGCATGGATGTGACGTGGCTGGATGGTGTGTGTCGGCGACGGGGTGGTTGGTCGACAGGGAGTGCCAAGTGGTTGGCGGGAAGCGAACAATGGTGCTGGGCTGAGGGATGGTGCGGAGAGTGGGTGCGGTGATCGTGGCTATGGTGGGTGGTGTAAGTAGTATCGTTTGCGTACAGTGAGGAAATAACAGAATTGGACATGGACAGTATGAAACTATGAGGTGAGAAGGCAGGTACCAAGACTGCACGCGACGCAACGAAAGAGCTGCCTTATATATCGCTCGACCAGCGCCTCAAACCACTGCGCCGCCTAACCATGCATTCGTCAAGACACGACTGATCGGTAGATGCCCGTAGGTGGTCGTATCCATGCAGTGCCCCATTCCAGTCCACGATAACGACCGAGATTGAAGCGACAATGGACGACCACCCCGACGGAACAGCCTCCGACGTCATCCACTGAATCCTACTGAACATGAGCCGCGACGCCATTGTTACCCCACACTTGCCCCGTCCTCCTGCCCACTGTGCTGTGATAGCTCACTGCTGCCATTGGCCGAGGGCAATACTTACCGCCGGCTGACCCAAGCCACGCAGCCACGTACGTACACCCCCTCACTCTATTGTTGTCGCTACAGTGAAGCCATTGTCTTCAGGCACGGGGTCGGTGGCAGAGGCATCTTGTGCTATTGTTCTCCCCGGAACACCTCGGATGGTGTGCAGCTGCTGTATTCATTCATGCAGCCATGCATGTCGGTGGGCTACGGACTCCTGGCGAGTATATAGAGACGTGCCCGGCTCATTAATCCTGCTCCTCATCAGCAACAGCTTCCCAACACTCCTCAAACACGAAACCCACGCAACTCTGCCTCCCGCACCACCCAACACAATGTTCGCCAACGCCCTCCGCACCACCGTCGCCCGCTCGGCTGCCCGCCAGACCATTGGCATGCGCTACGCCTCCACCGTTGCAGCCAAGCCCCAGGGCAATGTCGTGAGTACACCCTCTCCCACCGTCTGTGAGCAGTAGCTAACGCGACAGCTCATGCGCTTCATCAAGGGCATGCCCGTCGAGGTCTACCCCCTCGTCTTTGTCGTCACCGCCGCGTGCTCCTTCTCGGTGGTCATTGGAGCCAAGCACCTCTCCGAGGACGCCCTTCGCTTCACCCCCTCGTCCAACACCTACGTCGACCGCCGCGGCATCGCTGCTTCGCCCGCCTACGCCCAGTCGAGCTAGAGCCCCATCTATAAGGGTTAGAGCATAAAAATTACATTTTATTTAGCATGGGGCTTTTTCCGCCCAGAGAAAGAGTTCCGAGTCCATTGAGACATTGTTGTGATAGTTGATGGATATGACATCGTACGCAGACCCTCTGTGAGCTCAAGCAAGCTACTAACAATGGACAGGAGTCAGAGAGACGGGCAGTCAGTAGCGAGCGTGACGCGAGGTACGTTCATGTGATCAGACGTCTTCTCCCAGGCAAGACCTGCTGGTTAATAGTCATGGCGGTCACTTGCCCACCAATTGCGCCACGCACTCACCTCCCAAGAACTACGTGCACAAACCTCATTCATCTGTTGCTGCCTGCTCATCTCATGTCTGAGGATGTGCAGTCTCTGACGATTCTACCAGTGCACTAAAGCTGCTCGTAAAGCTGCTGAATGCGCTGCTTAAGGTTCACAGGATGCTCTGAGGTCAAGAACAAGTGTCAAAAGCAAGACGGAGCAACGCCACGAACCGATAAAAGGATCGGCCGGCCCGATTGACGCCGGATCTCGGACCTCTGCTCTCCTCATCATTCACAACAAAGGTCATTGCATCGATACTCCTATGAACACGGTATAACACCTCAGTCACTCCACTGCGGCAGACGGTCGGCAACACCAGCCTCAATACACTCATCCACAACCCTCTCAACCGTCTCCCTGTCGACCACCGTGCCCTTGGGAGCCATGTAGACGGTGGCACAAGCAAGCTCATTCCCCACCCGCTCTGGGGTCTCCCGATCAAGCAGTATAGCAAGCTCTACAAGGGTGCGTGGGCTCCAGCCGCGAGAACAGCAGATACTGTGGGTGTGCGCTACGAGCCTGTCCCGCCTAGCTTGAGCCCGAGCATGGTTATATGCGGGGGTGGTGTGGGACCGAGCTGCGTCGCCAAAACGCATGAGCGGCCAGGTGAGAGGGGGTAAGCCTTGATCAAGGGAAAAGCACTTGGTGCGGCTAGCGAGCAGCTTTGCTGCGTGTTCATTGTCCGTGGCAGTTGCAAGCTGGGCATAAATCTCGTCGAGCTCGGCAACGGTGTCAGCGAGCGGCGTGCCGGTGTGAGGCACACGCGCCATTCGGATGGCGTTCATGACAGCCCTGGAATCGCATAGGGGGTCAAACTTTACAGTTTGCCTGCCGGAAAGGCTGTCGTGGCACGCAGCGCTAATGGCCCAGAACAGGGATTCGGAGAGGAACAACTTGGCAATCCTCTCAGAGTTGCGTTCGGCCTGGCTGGTGAGGTTCCCGAGATAGCTGCCCAGAGCTTGAGCTTCGGTGCTGGAAAGGTTGAGCAAGATGGAGGGGATGGCAGGACCGATGGCGGCCGCGGCGACGTCCTTGCACTTGGCATTGCTGATGCGCTCCATCTCCCTGTCGACATACTCGGTCACCACCTTCTCAGCCTATCGTCAGCTCAAGTTACACCAACACACTCACCATGGCAAGTGCCTCGTCGATCCTCTTGTCAGTCCACCCGGTTCCGAAAGGCTGAGCACCAACGGGACGTGCAAGTGGGGGCACTGAATCCCACGACTCGGCCTCGGCCACGGCCGCCCGGCCCCAGGCGTCCATCGAGGCCACAAACTCTCCCACCGCCGCTTCATCCCAGCCAAGCTCGATAGCTTGGCACGCAAGACTAAGAACAAGACTTTCGCGATGACTTATAGAGGAGATCTCGAGCTCAACCACAGACGCGATAGCCGGCAAGCCAGCTCCCGCTACACGAACCATTGCCTTTTCCGATGGCGTCTCAGGCGAAAGCTTGGCTGAACGTCGGCTCATTCGCTCCTGGAGCTCATCCTGCCTAAGCCCGTCTCGCCTCTCGGCCTTGGAGTTGAGATGGGTCAAGAGCACACACTCTTCCTCTACCAGATCGGTTTCCTGGTTGCAGAGCTCATGTTCTCCGTCCTGCGCCCACGACACTATTGTGTTGAGCTCCTTTTGCCGCACCGCGATACCTTCCAGTTGAGCCGCACATTTGTTCCGGGTCTCGGGTGTGCGGCGGGGACCAGCGATTTCGATCCATCGAGCTTCGGATGCCAAAATGTGTCCGACTGCCGCATGCCATTCCCCCAAGAGACCAAAACTATCTAAGTCTTCTTCGAGGTTGATGATTTTCTGGCTGAAAGAGGCGAGGACACGGTGGCACTCGGCGAGATCTGATGGATCCGAGACCAGGCGAGCAAGCTTTGCTTTGAAGAGGGTCTCAGCCGAATTGTCATCTTTGTCGTCCTCGTCGTCCTCTTCTTCCTGGTCTTCCTGGTCTTCCTCCTCTTCCTCGTCGTCGTCCTCGTCGTTCTCCTGGTCTGCCGTTTTTTGCTGGATGATGTTGTCCTCAATTTTCTCGGGGCACATGTCTACATCAATGTCGTCACTCTCCGCATCGGCATTGCCACGTTCATCCGCCTTCTCCACACGGATGTCGCTGAGATCCTCCCACGAAGAATTCCGGCCATCATCTCCCCCAACAGTCGACGCACCAGATCGAGCAGAAGGCGAATCGGCGCACCTGCGTTTCGGCGAGCTCGACCCCGTCATCTCCTCACTACCCACCCGCTTCCCCGTGACCGCCGCCGTAACCTCCTGGAGTACGCCCAGCATGGGGGATGGCTGCACAGGCACGATGCCGCGATTGAGGGCCGCGTCCAGGTTCTGTGTAGCCCTGTTGATTTCCTGTAGCTGAGCTTCAAAGGCGATGATCAGCGAGGATAGAGTGCGCGCTGCGGATGAGGATGTTGGGGGTGCAGAGTGGCCAGTGGTGGATGGCTGATCGTTGGATGGCGAAGGAAGGGGGGTTTCAGACATGATGAATGAAAGGGAATGCATGAAGCATGTCGAGCGAGTCGTTTATCTTATACCCAACCGAGCAAGCAGGAGAGGTGGACGCTTCCGGAGAAGCAGACGGGATGACAGCCGAGTGCCACCAGTGGAGTGTCACCCACCGCTCTAGCGGGATTGCATTTGCCGAGGGCCATGTCACTGCTAGCCGTCAGGACGGTACATATTGGCAGTCGGCTGCTGTGCGCTGACCGAGCTGATCTAAATCTCGAATATGTGAACACATGTGACTAGAAGCATGTGACAACCTGTACAGTGCCTTCCCAAGCCGGTGGTTTGTAGAGTTGATACGTCTGCAAGGTCAGACACGGGGTTGACCAGTGGCGCAGGGTTTACGTACCGCGAATTGCCTATCGCCATGTGGAGGGGTAGCTTGGGGAGCTTGACTTGGCGTCTGCGAGGGTGTGAACAATGGAGTGGACAATAGAGCGACGTTTCTTGCGAAAGATGCTGGAGAGAATCATGCCATCGTCCTTTGCCGGCTGAGGGGTTGGCCTGGTATCGTGGTGTAGTACTTTTGTAGCTCTATAGATTCTCTTAACCCACGCACCCACTCTGTCGCTCACTGCAGGACGCGTCTACACTGTGCCCAACACCCACTGCAAGCAGTAATTGTTTTGCCTGCATTCAACCCATCTGGCGTCACTGCGACTACAGAAGTGTTTTGGGCAAGTCCTAGAATTAATCGTCCACCTGAATTGCCTAGTTTCACCATCCATTCTCTTAGCATCTGCTCTGAGTTAAGTCCCGAATTGGCGCGTTTGTTGGTTGATATCTTACTCCCTCTTCATAACGTTGGCTGCGTTTT